>BQNB010001434.1:0-139887 GCA_026074375.1 Tanacetum coccineum
CGAACTCCGACGAATGACAAAGCCATATTCGTCCATATCATCACTAATATTTAAATGCAGGTTAAGACGATGATGTTACGACCTCATTTCAGCGGCGTTAGATTCATTACCATATGCTTATGCTCAAGCTACAAAGACATACTATAAGCATTAAGATTCAAGAATCAAGAATGCTAAACATCAATCAAAGACAAAGACTTCCGCAACTATGATATTCAAGATCTTCCTTTAAGATATCAAGATTATCAAGACAAAGATTGTCAAGGGATATTGTTAGAAAGCTTTTAAGATGATGCAATGTATGAGCATGTTGGTACCAAGATACAAGATCGCAAGATGGCAAAACGATAAAGACAAACAAGGAAAATATTTAAAGATCTTATAACTAAAGACCAAGTTAAAAGACAATGACAAAGGCTCAAGATCAAAGATCACAAAACATGAAGGAACAAGTCTACAACAAAGATAATGACCAAGACTAGGACCAAGAATTGAGAGCTTAACAATAATACAATTTCAATGACCTCACTTTGGGGGAGATTGTTAGCCTCAAATATTGAGCCGACAATAGAAGTATCGATCATTTAACAAAGTAATCACGGTCATTATTAAATGGACATTGTAATAGGCTAGAAAAGGAACGAGACTCGCTTAGTAATCTAATACTGTACACTTTGTGGGCTTAAGCTCAACCAAAACCCGAGCCCGATCCACCAAGAAACCCTAGGCGTCTAAGAATAATCTAGGAGTATAAATATGCCTCTCGACACAAGGAGAAGTGTTGATTGCTCATTTTTAATATTCTTACACCTAGTAATCCATCCAAACACTCCCTTTTCTTTCCATCTTCTTCATCTCTTTTCTTTATATATTTCGTATGGTATAATCATAGAAGTGAAGTGATATTGGTTCCTACAAATTTGAAAATAACTTAAGTTTCTTAAAGTTTATTGTTTTCTAAATGAAGCTGTTGACATGACTCACATCCAATGTCAATTTCTTTGTTTCTCTCAAGTTTCTTAATTTTCTCATTCAACTCTAAAATTTCTTTTTCTAAAAGCTCTCTTATCGTTTTCAAAATTTTCTTTTTGTTGATGATATTTAAGTTAATCTCACATAAATTATTATACTCAATTTGCATATTATCATCATCTAAGGAAGAATCATTATCACTAAAATAAAAGAATTAAGAGTTACCTCATTTGACGATTAAGCCATGAGACAAGTTTCTTCGTTGGTTTTGTCCTCGTCCTCATTTTCGCTGTCACTCTAAGAACCCCAACAAAAGTCGTTTGTTCCTTGTTTCGTAGAGGCTTTGGACATTCACCAATGAGATGATTCAGACACCACATCTAAAACATTTCCTATCACTCTTGCTTTTCTTATCATCCCCTTTCCGGAATGATTTCTTCTCTTCTCGTGGTTGTCGAACAAATCTAGCCTTTCTTCTAAAGAACTTTATAAAGTTCCTTACGGCCATAGCATATTCTTCGTCAGCACTTCTAGATGTCAAAGTTTCATCATCACTAGACTCTTTATTACTCCTTCCCTCCCTAAATAAATGTCCACAATTGACTTTTGAAGTCATTCTTCTTCAACTTTGACCTTAAATTATTTTTTTTGTTATATAATACTTGATGAAAATCATACCAATGAAAACACATTTAAAACTCAATACATTCATATATTTTCCATTAAGTATTATTTAACACAATCAAATAATTTAAGGTCAAAGTTAAAGAAGTTTGACTTCGAATGTCAATAGTGGACATTTATTTAGGGACCGGAGGAGTAGCTTTTAAGGTACTGGACTTGACCATTTCCTTTTGCCTTTGTAAACTTCAAAATCATTTTCCATGATTATCGTACTTTGAGATTACCGATAAGCTCATCTAGAGCTAGTGATGACAAATCTTTCAATTCTTCAATTACCGTGACCTTTGCTCTCCATTTTGGATGTAGAGCCCTAAAAAACTTCCTAACATAGTTTCATCAGGCGCTTTAAGACTAGTAATAATAATAATATTAAATCTAGCAAAACCGCTATCAATAGATTCTTCTTCAAGGACAGTAAATTGTTCGTATTGTTGAACAAGAATGGCACACCCCCAAATAAGCGTTCGGGGCGTGACATTCATGATTATCTCAAGTACAAAGCATAAAGAATGACCTTGTTAGCCTCAAAATATTGAGCCGAACAGGAAGTTCGTTCATTACGTGTACGAGTCTCGGTCATTTAATTAGTTAATGTTGTAATAGTATAATATCGTAATCGGGCTTAGATATTTAATCTAATCTGTATATGTTTTGATTTTAATCCCAAGCAAAACCCAGCTCGGGTCCTATTAAATATCACGCTCGACACTTTTTAAGTGTCGGTGTATATAAGGAACTTATCCACATGGAAAAGTAAGTTGTTCATTTCAATATAATTCTATTTCTCTTTTCTCTCATTTCTCTCCTCTAGTTTCTCTCTCTAACAACTCATATCTCTTCTTAGTTCTGTGGATGCGTGTATGGAAATATATGTATGAAAAAAAGTGTTAACGGATCCTACAATTGGCATACTAGGCTACGTGGATCGTGGTTGATTCTTGTGGTTAAAAGCAATCAAATTCAAGCTCATTTGGTCCTAAATACCCCACGGCTAAAATTTATTTTTGGGCTTGATTGGCTGGTTAATCGTGATTGGTTTTTTGTGTGATATAAGCTAGGATGATAACAATGTTACTCCTCAAGTGATACGCAAGCTCAAGCTTGAATCTAGCAAAAAAAGAAAAGGACAAAATCATTTTTTAAGAAAGTATCAGACGGCGAGTTCACAATAGCGTCGAGTTTAAGCAGGTACAGCGGTTGTCAATAGGTTTAGCCGGTTGCTATTTTAATGTAAACGGCGAGTTGCCTAAATAGCGAATTGCTAACAGCGAGTTGGTAAACGGACGATTACTAAACGCGAGTTTGCTAAACGGCGAGTTGCTAAACAGCGAGTTGCTAAACAGCGAGTTGCTAAACGGCGAGTTGCTAAACAGCGAGTTGCTAAACGGCGAGTTACCAAACAGCGGTTTGTGTATTTTATTAGGGCAGCGAGTTGTCAAAAGAAGCAGCGGTTTGATTATTCTATTACACGGCGGTTTGCTTACACTAGCAGCGGTTTGATTAAAAAAAAGTTGAGTATCCAGACGACACCTTTTTTTAGCGACACTTTTTTACCGAAAAAGTTGAGTAATATGTAATTTTTTATATAGCCTTTATAACTTATTTTTACATCAAATTCAAATTTTGGTAATAGCGTAAAAAAAATTTCGGTCGACACCTTTTTAGCGACACTTTTTTCGGGAAAAATTAAGTAAAATAAAAAATTTTCTATAGCATTTTTAGCTTATTTTTACACCAAATTTAGATTTTGGTAATAGGGTAAAAATAATTTTTTTCATAATCCAACTGCGCCGAATTCCAAACAAACCAAAACCAAAACCATCGAGAAGGACTTAAACTGCACAAATCATTCACAACAAACAAACCATTAACTACCAACGATTATTCATTCACGGTTTTCTATTGATTTTGTAAAATCCCGTTAAATCATTTATCGGTTTTAATCATAGACGTGTAAAATCCCGTGAACGAGAATTGCATACATAACCACAACAATTTCAATCACATCATATCCACTTAAGATCCAACAAAATTTTCACACTTCATAATTCACGATAAAATGGGAACAAAGGTTACTTCATCTTCGGGTTCAGTTTTAAAGGAAACAGAGATACAGAAACTGCAGATGCAAGCAAAGATTTTCAAAGAAAACTCCTTGAACAAATTAAATGCACTTAAATCAACCACTCAACTTCTCGAAAGACAGACTGGTTGTCTATTGTATCAACAAGCTTTTGCACAACTCTTTGGTGATAGTGTCAGAACCTTCACGTTTCAGTTATCTCAACACATGAATAACTTAGAAACACTTCTCAATGCAGAAACACTTCACGAGATGGATTCCAAATCCGCTCTAAGTGTGATCAAAGTACAGTTTGAAAGGTTCATTAACTCTGACTTGTTAAAGCCTCTCGATATTTATTCAAGATCTTTTTCATCAGATCGAGAAGTAAGAGAAAACTTCAGAGATTACACTAAAATGACAGCTCAAACATTCAAGGAAACAATCATCCAGAACATGAACTCCATTGAGCAATGTATAATAGAAAGAGCAAGTCATGAGCAAGAGCTTAAGATGACGTTGAAAAAGTTGAGTGAAAGACAGTTGCAGATTCAACAGTGCAAGGTTCAAGAGGTTCAATCATCGGTTACAAGTTCAGGAGATGAAACAAGCATGGATTATATCAGAAGAAGAATGATAAGAAGAATTGGAAGCACATTATGTTTCATGGCAAAAAATTCAGGAAGTCTTACCTGGCAAATCAAGTTCTACGATACGCCAAGGAACGTTACAAAACAATGATGAAAATAATGTGTTTGACAATGAAAGACAACATTCTGAGAAAAATTCTGCAGAATGTACTGATGAGCGTGCTGCGCTTGCTAATTTAATTGCAAATTTAACTCTTGATACTGAGGAAAACAAAACGATTTTAAAGCAATTAAAGAAAGCAAACGCATCATTGACTCAAGAACTGAAGGAGTGCAAACTACTGATGAGACTAGTAGGGCCTAGGGAGCTACAACAGTCAGATAGTTGTTTTGATTGCTACTTCAGACCCGCGCGTCATTTAACGCGACGGGGTATATAAACTCTTTTCTATTTAGAAAAAGAGTAAGTTGTTCAAAATATCTAAGAAATATCATTTCTCTTTTCTCTCTAACCTCTCTCTTCTTTCTCTCTCTAAAACAACTCATCTTTCTTTCTCCTTTTTAGTTCCGATTTCGTGATCGATTGTATGAAGTGAAGTGTTAACGGGATCCTACAATTTGAAGGTCAACTCAAAGAGAAAAGTAAGGTTATTTCGGATTTAAAGGTTAAGGAAGGAAAAGACATTGACACGATGATTGAAATGGACAAACAAATAAAGTTTTTAAATGAAATTCTTTATAAACGCAATCAGTCAATTCAGACCATTCACATGTTAGCACCCAAATGCGCAACGTATAATGGTAGATCAACCTTTGCTAATCCAAAGTACCTCAAGATGGCTCAATCTGATAAGCCTCGTTTGTATGAGATCCCATATGATACTTCTGATCCTGCAAACAGATTTTGCCCCGATGGGGAAGACACAGTGACTCTTGAAAAGGAGAGTAGATCAAAATTGGATAAAGACAAAGTGAAACCATATAATTACACATATCAAAACAGTCTTTATGAAACTTTCAAACCACCATCCAAAGCCTATCTTGATCAGTTGGAACGCGCTAAAGAAGTTAGGAAGACAATGTGGAGAAAAACGTTTGTTAGGACAAAACCAAACATTGCTAAAAACGTTGGCTTTCTACCCATGTCTAAATCCATTAGTAAAAGTAGACTACTTTATAACGAAATGACAAACAACTTCAATCACTTTAGAACAATTTGTCAACAAACGTGGTCTAATCATACTAGTAGTGCATTTCCTAACCCAACTGCTAAGAGTATGGAAGTTTTGATCAAAATCTTATTAATGCCTCTTTCAGATAAAACAATACTGGACAGTCATTGTTTTATTCATGAACTAAAAAAGGAAATGAATGACGATTTGGAGTACGTTAATTCCCTTGAAAAGGAGCTTGACGAACTTGAATCAGAAAAGGCTGATTTTTCAAACATATATGATCTACTTCTCGAAGAGTGTGTGTCTAAAGATGTTACATGTTCATATTTGCATTCTCTGTCTGATTTAAATGCTCATACTGAATTGCAATGCTTATATCTTCATAAAGTCAAAGAATGTGAATGTCTTGCACAAAAGCTTTCGAAACAAACTGAATCTGTTAACAAAGAAGTTCATAATAATTTGTTAAAAAGTTTTTCTAAACTTGAAAAACACTCGATTTCTCTTGAACTTTCTTTACAACATTGTAAAGAACAGATGAAAAACAACCCAGTTTGCAAAGAAAATGCTTCAAATGTATTTCGAAAAGAACGTGAACAATATCATGAAATACAAGATTTGAAAGCTGGGGGGTTTGAAAAGCTCAATTGCAGACAAGATACATGGTGATAAATGAGTTAAAGAAACTCATTCTGGTAACAAAAGGAAAGTCTGTGGAAACTCAGTTTGATAAACCATCTGTTGTTCGACAACCAAATGCACAACGGATTCCAAAACCATCAGTTTTAGGAAAACCGACTCCTTTTTCAAATTCTCCTGAAATGATAAATTTTCAAACGAATAAGTCGGTTAATAAAACTAATGTGTCGGATGGTTTATTTAAACCAGTCACTCAACAGAGTTTGCCTCAGAAAAGAAACCAAGCTGTTCGAAACATAAAAGTGCTTAAACCAGGAATGTATAGAATTGCCTCCACCACAACACAAACTAGAACACCACAGTTGCCTCTTGCTTCTAGGAATACTAATCCTCACATGTCTAAATCTTCAGGAGTAATTCACACTACTAGTGTTAGCAGACCACAGCTTAAGAGCTATCAAGTGAAAGAAAAGGTCGTGCCAAACATTAGTCAAGTGAAGTTTACAAAGAAGGTAGTAGAAGACCATCATAGGATTTCTAGTATTTCTAAGAAAACAAAGTCTGTAACTGCGTGTAATGACAGTTCAAACTCCAGAACTTCGAATGTAAATGCTGTTTGTGCAGAATGTGGAAAATGTGTGTTTAATTCTAATCATGATGCTTGTGTTTCTCGATACTTGAAAGACGTGAATGCTAGAACTAAGAAGCCTCATGTAGTGCCTATTAGTGCTAGTAAACCCAAGAGAAAAGCGAACAAATCTGTTGCAACACCCCATAAGAAAACAGTTGCATCAGATACCACTATTCAGAAATCCAAGAGTTACTATAAGAAGTTGTATGAGAATACAAATCAGGAATGGAAATGGTGGATAGCTAAGAGATGTCCATCAGGTTATACATGGACCCAAAGCCTCTTAGGACCAAAAAGATATGGATGCCTAAAATCAGGAAAGATGATGTATCATCAAATATTAGTCCCACTATAGACATTGTCTCTAGGATTACTAATGTTTTGAAGATATCAAACTTCATAGGATCCAATTTGTCCAATATTCCATCGTCCTCTAATTCTCTTGCAGATTGTACAACTCATCCTATTCATTGTTGACTCTGGATGCACAAAGCACATGACGGGCAATCTAAAGCTTTTGTGTAATTTTGTGGAGAAATTTCTGGGTACTGTTCGTTTTGGAAATGATCAGTTTGCTCCAATTCTTGGTTATGGAGATCTGATTCAAGGGAATGTCACGATTAAAAGGGTTTATTACGTCGAAGGCCTCAATCACAATCTTTTCTCGGTTGGTCAATTCTGTGATGCTGATTTGGAGGTTGCTTTCAGGAAATCTACATGTTTTGTGAGAGATCTTCAGGGAAACGATTTACTAACTGGTAATCGTGGATCTGATCTCTACACAATATCTCTTCAAGAAACAACTTCATCAACTCCAATCTGTTTCATGGCTAAAGCTTCACCAACTCAAGCATGGTTATGGCATCGAAGGCTTTCTCATCTGAACTTCGATTACATCACCTTACTCTCAAAGAAAGAAGTTGTGACAGGCTTACCCAAGTTGAAATATGTCAAGGATCAACTTTGTTCATCTTGTGAAATGAGTAAAGCAAAAAGAAGTTCATTCAAGACAAAATGAAAAGCAAGTTCTAGTTCATGAAAGGAAGGCCTAAATTTGCTTCACTGGACTTTGTGTGGTCCAATGCGTGGTGCAAGCATAAACTGGGAAGAAGTAATATTCTGGTGATTGTTTTGAGCTATTCAAGATACTTGGACTCTTTTTTTACGATCCAGGATGTGAAACACCAGAAGTTCTTAAAGACTTTCTCACGATGATTAAGTGCAATCTTTCAAGCTCATGTTATTACATGTTGTACGGACAGGAGGCACGGAATTCTTTGAACAAGACACTTCATGCCTATTTTCAAAGGAAGGAGGCATTGAACATCAAACATCCACTCCTCGAACGCCTGTACAAGAACGGGCGTTGTCGTAAGACGAAAACCGTACTCTGGTTTGAGGGCTGCTCGAACAATGCTTCAGCTTCTAAGCTTCTCACTTATCATTTTGGGCTGAAGCAGTTGCAACGCTGCTATACTCGAGAAACCGATCAATCATCATATCCACTCATGGAAAGACGGCATATCACATCATCAAATGACAGGAAAACTTCAATAAAAATCATCTCAATCTTTGTTGCACTTGCTACCATAAAACTAGAGATGGGTGGAAAATCTGGATAAGATGAAAGAAAAAGGGGATCCATGTGTCATGGTGGGATATTCTACTCAGTCGAAGGGATATCGTGTTTACAACAAGAGAACACGCTTGATAGTTGAGTCCATTCATATCAAGTTTGATGAAATCAAGGAAATGATGTCTGATCACAACAGTTCAGACCTCGCACCTCAACGACAAGAGATGTCTGTTGAAAATGTCGCTTCAGGCCTCGTTCCTCAAGGACAAAAGGCGTCAGATTATGACAACTCTGACCCCGCGCCCCCAAGACAAAATGTTGTTCCTTCAGCAGAAAAGACAGATTCGTCACATCAAGGGTTAGAATTTCTCTTCAGTCCTTTACTTGAAGAATATTACAATCCAACACACGGTCTCGCTGAGGAAAACAACAATGATCAAGCACCGAATGCATCGTTTCAAGAAGCTGAATTTATCAATCCTTTTTGTACACGGATACAAGAAATTGGTGAGTCTTCCTCACGCAACATTGATAATACCGATGTGCATTCATTTCAACCACAAAGTCATGATTTCCGATGGACCAGAGATCATCCATTAGAACAAGTTCGTGGAAATCCATCCATGCCAGTTCAAACAAGACGACAGCTTGCCACAGATCCTGAAATGTGTATGTTCGCACTCACAGTGAGTATTGTTGAACCGAAGAACATTAAGGAGGCAATGGCTGATTCTGCATGGATTGAAGCAATGCAAGATGAACTTCATCAGTTCGACAGACTAAAAGTCTGGGAACTAGTCGACAAACCATTTGGCAAGATGATTATAAAGCTAAAGTGGTTATGGAAGAACAAGAAGGATGAAGATCAGACTGTAATTCGCAACAAAGCACGACTTGTTGCTAAAGGTTATGCTCAGGAAGAGGGTATTGATTTTGAAGAATCATTTGCTCCAGTTGCTCGCTTGGAAGCAGTTCGGATTTTCGTTGCCCACGCAGCACACAAGTCTTTTCCAATCTATCAGATGGACGTCAAAACGGCATTTCTTAATGGTCCACTGAAGGAAGAGGTTTACGTTGCTCAGCCGGAAGGGTTCGTTGATCCAGATCATCCAGAAAAAGTCTACCTTCTCAGGAAAGCTTTATATGGATTAAAGCAAGCTCCAAGAGCCTGGTACGATGAACTATCAAACTTCCTGATGTCCAAAGGCTTTACTAAAGGTACAATTGACCCAACTTTATTCAAGATAAAATACGGGGAGGATATTCTACTTGTGCAAATTTACGTTGATGACATAATTTTTGGGATCGACAAATCCTAAATATTCAAAACGATTTGAAAAATTAATGCACTAGTAGATTTGAAATGTCCTTATGGGGGGAGATTGAAAATTCTTTTTAGGACCTTCAGATCCACCAGTCCCAAAAGGTATTTTTTTTTCTTATCAATCCAGGCCAAGTTACGTCTTTAGAGATTCCATGAAAAAGCATAATTAGGGACAACTGTCACTCCTATGTTGTACACCACTGGCTACAAAACCCAAACTAGATGTAGATTTGAGTTGGAGAACCGTCGAACCAATCTGGATTTATCGTAGTAAAATCGGGTGGTCACCTCATGCTACTGGACATCTAGTAGACCTGACTTAGGTGCAAGCAGTATGCTATTGGTGCACGTTATCAAGCACGACCAACTCAACAAAAGCACCTCAAGGAGGTTAAAAGAATCTTTAAATACCTAAAGGGTACCATTAACATGGGACTCTGGTATCCAAAGGATTCTGGCTTTGAACTAACAGCATTTTCAGACGCTGATCATGCCGGATGCCTTGATACTCGGAAAAGCACTTCTGGAGGGATACAGTTCCTTGGTGATAAGCTAGTAAGTTGGATGTCAAAGAAACAAAACTGCACTGCAATGTCTTCAGCAGAGGCAGAGTACGTGGCGTTATCTGCAAGTTGTGCTCAAGTAATGTGGATGAGGACACAACTTCAAGATTATGGCTTCAACTACAACAAAATACCGTTGTACTGCGACTCTCAGTCAGCCATAGCAATATCATGCAACCCCGTACAACATTCGCGAACAAAGCACATCCATACTCGGTATCATTTCATAAAGGAACAGGTTGAAAATAGTATAATTGAATTATATTTTGTCAGAACTGAATACCAATTAACTGACATGTTTACGAAAGCCCTTCCTGAGGATCGGTTTATGTATCTTGTTAGAAGGATTGGTATGAGATGTTTAACTCCAGCTGATCTGGAGGTTCTCACAAATGATACTGCTTGATATCATCATCAAACATCACCATGTACATATTTTTGAGAAAAGTAAAATACAAAAATATAAAACTTCAAAAAGAAAATTAAAAAATCAGAAAAACAAAAAAACAAAAAATTTCCAAAAAGATTCTTCTCGACATGTCTCTTGGAATCGATAACATTTACGTGCTTAGAAATGTCAATTAACATTGACACGGGTGTGTAAATGAAGTTCGAGCGAGAGTTGCAAATAGTTTCAAAACATGTCATTTCTAATTTTCTAGATGGCTTATGTGCAAATATCAGTACATAACCCGATTCAAATTAAAGGAAGATTATAACTTATCATCACATCAGAAAATTAACGTTTCATCGGTCTGAGCTGTTCTTACAAGACATTCCAATGTTTTTTAGCTCAAAAAAAAGGATAGTGTAGCGATCAGTACACTTACCCTTAGCGTTAAAGAGAAGTCCTCTAACATTTGGTTTTTCAAAAAGTTGAACACAATTTTTCAAGAATTTCTCAATGACAATTCATAATCTTTCAAAATTGTGTGTTCAACACTCCAACCCTCACAATGTTTTCAAAAGATTTTTAAATGAGTCAATGTTTGAGGGGGAGTTTTTCGAAAAACAAAGCTTTAATGATTTTGGATACATCATCTCATGACAATTCTTATGTATTCAAAACATTATCACCAAGTTCCAAATCATTCATGCTACGTTTTAATAGTTTTCCCAACGGATTTTTCAAGACTAATTTTAATCACAAGGTATTTCAAAAAAACTAAGTGTTTATTATTTAAAATAAGGGGAGAAAATGTAATTAAAATGTGATCTAATCGACTCAAAGTGCTGAAAAGTCAGAAAAGGTTTTATGGTTACGATCTTATACCCAACAACATCTTAATTTCACGACGATTCTGAAGTCATAAGGTGGTTAGGTTAGGAATCAATCCTATGATCCAACCAGAACTGGGAGGATCTACCCAAGGATAATCCGAAGATAGAAATAGCAGTCCTTAGGTATGATTGGAGATGAATGTAAATGGGAATAATGCCGATTAAGACTTAAGTTAACACTGGAACAATCACAACAAGGTGTTAATAATGACGTCTTGGTAAGCATTGAAGGCGTTGAAGAATTAAAAAGATATGTATGGATAAAAGGTATTAACTTTTATTTTCTAATAAATATCTTTTTCTTCTTTTTCTACTTTCTCTCTCACTCTCTCTCTTTCTCTTCTTTCTCTCTCTAAAAAGAAATCACATCTTCTTTTCTTTTCTGCACAACCCTTCCCAGCCATTCGGGTTTCTCTCAACAGAAACTTGTCTCATTTGTCACGGAGATACACACGTTATCTATTGACATCTCATTCCGAGATCGTTGATATTGAATAGGTGGCAATATGCTCCAGCCTCCGAGTACTAAAACCAAAATGCACTAATCGAGTCTAGAGCCAAGAGATCAATAAAAATCTCGTTAGGACACATTCCATTTCAAACACTTGTTGAACATCATTAGGTTCACAAGCTGTTATCAAGAGTCCTACGCAATATCATTGTGATATTTGCCAGAACATCCGAGTGATACTTTTAGTATTCACAATGAAGATGGAAATCCTGCTTGAGTCAACATCAAACAAGCTCTTGGTAGGTGACTTGCGAGATTCTATATGAATCAAACTTGTGACAACTGGATATCGATTTGGTCTAGTAAATGAATTGACGGTTGATGAATTTTGATAAAAGATTAAAACTCCCGATGTGTTACAAAAATGCTTTTACAAGTAATACGTCGATTGATTTTCAAATCAATTTTCTCGTTTATCACTAACGTAAACCTGCAGGTTAAAAACGGTGGTGACAGTATCTCAATCAACCAAAGTCTGATTCGTTGACCACCTATTCATGCTCATTTACAAAGACAAATCTATCATGAAAGCTCAATATTAAAAGACAAAGACTTCCGCTAGCTCTGATTTGAAGCTTTTCAAGATAAGGCATAGTATGAGAATGTTGGTCAAAGACATAAGATCACAAGATGGCAAAGACGATAAAGACAATGACAAAGGCTCAAAGTCTAGATCGCAAAGCATAAAAGGAAAAACCTACAAACAAAGAACAAAGAAAAAAGACAAGAACACATGAGCTTTAAACGACAAAAGCATTCTCATTTATCTTCATGATATGTTTCGGGTTTAATCCCAAACAAAACCCGAGCCCGGGTCCTAGTTAAATATCCCACGCGTCGTAGGGATATATATATATATATAGATATTTTCATATGAAAATATCTAAGAAAATTCTCATAATATCTAACTTCTTTTCTATCTCTTTTTCTCTCATCTATCTATCTCTCTTCTCTTTCACTACTCCTTGCTCTCTTTCTCTTTTCTTATTTCGATTTGTGTTTGTGTGTTATGAAGTGAAGTGTTAAATCGGAACCTACAAAGTGAAGTGTTTAATCGGAACCAACACTTTCTTTGCAAGTCAACCAAATAGTCCACAACTTGACAATAAGGACTTGCAACAAATTCATTCTGATGATTTAGAAGAGATGGATTTAAGGTGGCAGATGGCTATGCTAACAATGAGGGCAAGGAGATTCTTGAAGAAGGCTGGAAGGAAGTTTTTTGTAAATGGTAATGAGACCATTAGGTTTGATAAGTCCAAGGTAGAGTGTTACAACTACCATAAGACGGGACACTTTACAAGGGAGTGCAAGGCTCTAAAGAACCAAGAAAACAGGAATATGGAGAACACAAGAAGGGTTATGCCAGTGGAGACAACTACTTTAAATGCTTTGATCTCTTGTGATGGTTCTGGTTATGATTGGAGTGATCAAGCAGAAGAAGGTCCAACTAACTTTGCACTCATGGCTTACACTTCTACAAGTTCTAAATCTGAGGTATCTACTGATTCAAACTGTTCATCATCTTGTTTGGAAAATGTTAAAATTCTTAAAGAACAAAATGAACAACTCTTAAAAGACTTAAGGACATCTAAGTTAAATGCTATTGCTTATAAAATAGGTTTAGAGTCTGTAGAAGCAAGACTTCTAGTTTATAAGAAAAATGAGTCTGTTTATGAGGAAGATATCAAGGTCTTAAAACGTGAGATTCATTTAAGAGAAGTAGCCATTATAGAGCTTAGGAGGAAGTTAGAATTGGCTCAAAAACAAAAAGATGAAATTCAGCTAACAGTAGAAAATTTTAAGAATTCATCTAAAAACTTAAGCAAACTAATAGACTGTCAGATAGTTTATAAGTGCAAAACAGGTTTAGGGTATAATGCAGTTCCACCTCCCTATACAGGAAACTTTATGCCACCAAAACCCGATTTGCCATTCTCTGTTCTAGAAGAGTTTGTAAATGAACTTATAGTTAGTGAGCCTACTGTTAAGAAACCTATAGCTGAGACTAGTGAAGCTAAGGCTAGTGCAGATAAGCTTAAGGTTGTTAGAAAGAATAATGATGCTCTAATTATTAAGGAATAGGTGTCTGATAGTGAGGATGAAGCTGAGTCAAAGCCTAAGATAGAGAAGAAAAAAGTTAAACCTAGTTTTGCTAAAATAGACTTTGTTAAATCTAAAAGGCAAGTAAAATCTCTTAGGAAAACAACTGTTAAACAAGGTAATCAAAATAGGCTGAACGCATATAGTCCTAGAGGAAACCAAAGAAACTAGAATTACATAATGTCTCAAAGATTAGGGAGTAATTTTGAGATGATTAATAAAGCTTGCTATGAGTGTGGAAGTTTTGATTATTTACAGTATGATTGTGATAACCATCAGAGACAGTTTAAAAATAAAGAGATGGTAAAACCAGTGTGGAACTACACTCAAAGGGAGAATCACTAGAATTTTTCTAGAATGACTCACCCCAATCCTAAAAGGAACATGATTCCAAAAGCAGTATTAATGAGGCCAGGCCTAGTATCACTTACTACTGCTAGACCAGTTAATACTGCTCAACCAAAAACAATAGTGAATAGTGCAAGACCAATGACAAATGTTTTTAATAAAGCACATTCAACTGTTAGAAGGCCCATTAACAACAAAATAGCAACTAAAAACAGTAATTTTAATCAAATGGTTAATACTGTTAAGGCTAAAAATGTTAATACTGCTAAGCCAAAAGCAGTAGTTAATGCTGCTAAGCCAAAAGCAGTAGTTAATGCTGCTAGGCCAAAAGCAGTACTTAATGCTGTTAAGGGAAATCAGGTTAATGATGTTAAGGCCTCACCTTGTTGGGTTTGGAAACCAAAGACCAAAGTTATAGACCATGTTTCCAAACACAACAGTTCATCACAAACAGAGGTATAATCAAAACTGGTAATTTAGATTTTGAGAATGTGTGTTTTGTGAGAGAGTTACAGTTTAACCTCTTTAGTGTCTCACAAATGTGTGACAAAAAGAATAGTGTTCTCTTTGATGACACTGAATGTATTGTTTTATCTCCAAACTTTAAGTTAACTGATAAAAGTCATTTTTACTTTAAGTTCCTAGAAAGAACAATATGTATAGTGTTGATTTAAAGAATATTGTTCCTAAAGAAGGTCTAACTTGTCTCTTTGCAAAAGCCACATCTGATGAATATAATCTTTGGCATAGGAGACTTTTCAAAACTATGAATAAACTGGTTAAGGGAAATCTTGTAAGAGGTTTACCTTCAAAACTTTTTGAAAATAATCAAACCTATGTTGCTTGTCAAAAAGGAAAGCAACATAGAGCTTCTTGTAAGTCCAAAACAGTAAGTTCAATCAGCCAAACCATTACATATGTTGCACATGGATTTGTTTGGTCTAACATTTGTAAAAAGCTTAATGAAAAAGATGTTGTCACAGATAATTATAGTAGGTTTACATGGGTTTTCTTTCTAGCTACTAAGGATGAGACTAGTAGCATTCTTAAGTCCTTTATAACTAGAGTAGAAAATCTAATAGATCAAAAGGTTAAAGTAATTAAGTGTGACAATAAAACTGGGTTCAAGAATAAGGAGATGAATCAGTTTTGTGAGAGAAAGGGTATTGAGAGAGAATTTATTGTAGCTAGAACTCCTTAACAAAATGGAGTAGCGAAGAGGAAAAATAGAACACTAATTGAGGCTGCTAGGACAATGCTAGCTGATTCTAAGCTACCCACTACTTTTTGGGCTGAAGCAGTTAATACTGCTTGCTATGTGCAAAATAAGGTATTAGTCACCAAGCCTCATAACAAGACCTCTTATGAACTTTTTCTTGGTAGAAAACCAGCTTTAGGCTTTATGAAACCATTTGGGTGTCCTGTTACAATTCTCAATACCATAGATCACTTAGGCAAGTTTGATGGTAAGGCTGATGAAGGCTTCTTTGTTGGGTACTCAATCAATAGTAAAGCATTTAGAGTATTCAACAATAGAACTACGATAGTTGAAGAGAACCTGCATGTATAGTTTAGTGAGAATACACCTAACATTGTAGGAAATGGACCAAATTGGCTTTTTGATATTGATGCACTAACAAAGATAATGAATTATAAGCCAGTTGTTGCAGGAAATCAATCTAATGGTAATGCAGGTACAAAAACATATGATGATTCATGTAAAGCTAGAATGGAGACAGTACCTGGCAAAGATTACATTCTGCTACCATTTTGGATCGCTGATACACCATTCTCTCAAAGTTCAAAGAGTTCTCCTGATGCTGGATTCAAACCTTCAAGAGATGATGGTAAGAAGGTTGATGAGAATCCAAGAGAAGATAGTGAAGGTATTGATCAAGAGAAGGAAGATAATGTTAACAGCATTAACAATGTTAATGCTGCTAGCTTAAATGAAGTTAATGTTGTTGGTGCAAAAACAAGCATTGAACTTCCAGATGATCCAAATATGCCTGAATTGGAAGATATTGTCTATTCAGATGATAATGAAGATGTTGGTGCAGAGGCTGACATGAACAACTTGGATGCATTTATACCTGTCAGTCCTATTCCAACTACAAGAGTACATAAAGATCATCCAGTTGAACAAATTATTAGAGACTTGAATTCAGCACCTCAAACAAGAAGAATGATAAAGAATTTAAAAGAACATGGTTTGTTTAGTTCAGTTCAACAAAGAACAAACCATAAAGACTTTCAAATTTGCTTGTTTGCTTGCTTTTTATCACAAGAAGAACCCAAAAAGGTAATTCATGCATTGAAGGATCCAAGCTGGATAGAGGCTATGCAGGAAGAGCTTCTACAATTCAAGTTACAAGAAGTTTGGACTTTAGTGGATTTACCAAATAGAAACAAGGCTATTGGCACTAAATGGGTTTTCGGGAGTAAAATGATGAAATAGGAATTGTGATTAAAAATAAAGCAAGATTGGTTGCTCAAGGGTACACACAAGAAGAAGGGATTGACTATGATGAAGTCTTTGCCCTGTTGCAAGAATTGAAGCAATTAGGCTATTTTTAGCCTATGCCTCATTTAAAGACTTTGTGGTGTACCAGATGGATGTCAAGAGTGCTTTTATTTATGGTAAGATTAAACAGGAAGTCTATGTTTGTCGACCACTAGGATTTGAAGATCCAGACTTCCCTGACAGAGTATACAAAGTAGAAAAGGTACTTTATAGACTTCATCAAGCTCCTAGAGCATGGTATGAAACCTTGTCAACATATCTGTTGGACAATGGGTTTCAAAGAGGGAAAATTGACAAGACTTTGTTTATCAGAAGGGACAAAGGTGATATTCTGCTAGTTCAAGTGTATGTTGATGATATCATTTTTGGCTATACAAAGAAATCATTATGCACTAAGTTTGAGAAGATGATGCATAAGAAGTTTCAGATGAGTTCAATGGGAGAACTCACATTCTTCTTAGGACTGCAAGTAAAGCAGAAGGAAGATGGGATTTTTATCAGTCAAGACAAGTATGTGACTGAGATTTTGAAGAAATTTGGTTTTACTGATGTCAAGACAGCAAACACACCTATGGAAACTCAAAAGCCTTTGCTCAAGGATGAAGATGGTGAAGAAGTGGATGTTTATTTATATAGATCAATGATTGGTTCATTGATGTATCTTTCTTCTTCAAGACCTAATATTATGTTTGTAGTGTGTGCCTGTGCAAGATACCAAGTCAACCCAAAAGTGTCACATCTTCATGCTGTGAAAAGAATTTTTAGATACTTAAAAGGTCAACTTAAATTGGGCCTTTAGTATCCAAAAGATTTACCTTTTGATTTGGTAGCATACATTAATAGTGATTACGTTGGAGCAAGCTTAGATATGAAGTCCACAATAGGAGGTTGTCAATTCCTTGGGTGTAGATTGATTTCATGGCAGTGCAAGAAGCAGACTATAGTTGCTAATTCAACAACAGAAGCTGAATATGTAGCTGCATCAAGTTGTTATGGTCAAGTGCTTTGGATTTAAAATCAATTGCTTGATTATGGGTATAACTTTATGCATACAAAGATCTATATTGATAATAACAGTACTATATGCATAGTTAAGAACCCCGTTTTTCATTAAAAAAACAAAGCACATTAAGATTAGACATCACTTTATCAGAGATTCCAATGAAAAGAAGCTAATTTAAATGATCAAGATTCATACTGACAAGAATGTTGCAGATTTGCTTACAAAAGCATTTAATGTAAGTAGATTTCAATATCTAATTGCTAGTATTGGTATGCTCAATCTCTAAAGTCTTGATTAAGGGAAGGATGTTTGGAATGGAATGGCAAAGCTGCTTACGATGGAAATTAAGTTAATGCTGGTAACTTCAAGTTTCTGCTGTTAAGTATAATTAGTGCTGCTAGTTATACTTAATACTGCTAAGTTAATACTGTTATTTATACTTAATACTGTTAGGTATAATTAATACTGTGAGAATTGAGAGAATTAGTGAGAATAAAAACAGAAAGAGTGATTTGTGAAATAAAAACAGATAGAGTGATTTAGTGAGAAAAAGAATTGAGAGAATTAGTGAGAATAAAAACAGAAAGAGAGCTGTGTGAAATAAAAACAGATAGAGTGTTTTGGTGAGTAAAAGAATTAAGAGAAATGGTGAGTTGAAAAACAGAAAGAGAGACATAGTGTTTAGAAAGGAATTAGAGTTAATGCTGCTAACTCAAAGTTAGTGCTGCTAGGCATAAACTTACTACTGCTTGTGTAAGTTAATGCTGTTAGGCATAACTTACTACTGCTCGTGTAAGTTAATGATGTTAGGTATAACTTACTACTGCTTGTGTAAGTTAATGCTGCTAGGCATAACTTACTACTGCTTGTGTAAGTTAATGCTGCTAGGCATAACTTACTACTGCTCATGAAAGTTAATGCTGCTAGGCATCACTTACTACTATTGGGTTACTACTGCTGATGAAAGTTAATGCTATTAGACATAACTTACTACTGCCAGTTCAAGTTAATGCCGTTGAGGGTACTTTCATAAATACTTCGATCAAGGGTTTCAATCACTCATTTAATCGATTTCGTTCAATCATATACTCTCTAATCATAAACCCTAACTCAATTTCATTATTCATCATCAAAACCCACATCAATGGCTGCTCTCAAGTTTGCTGATTCATATAATATGGTTGCGTTTTTAGAGAAACCCACTGAAAGTGATGGGTTTGAGCAGATAGTGGATTTTCTGAATGCACGCACTATCAAGTATGCTTTAGCGATCAATCCCACTATATATAATTCGTGCATTGAGCAATTTTAGGCTACTGCCAAAGTGAAAAACGTCAATGGGGAAGTTCAGTTGCAAGCCCTAGTGGATGGAAAGAAGGTGATCGTTACTGAGTCGAGTGTAAGAAGAGATCTTCAACTGGAAGATGCTGAAGGTGTTGATTGTCTACCCAATGCTGCTATTTTTGAACAGCTTAGACTTATGGGGTATGAAAAACTTTCTCAGAAGCTTACATTTTATAAGGCTTTCTTTTCTCCTCAACGAAAGTATTTTATTCATACTATTCTGCAATGCCTAAGTGCTAAGACTACTGCATGGAACGAATTTAGTAGCACTATGGCCTCTGCAATAATCTGCTTAGCCACAAAACAAAAGTTTAACTTTTCCAAGTATATTTTTGATAATATGGTGAAGAACTTGGAGAGTATGGGTAAATTTCTGTGTATCCAAGGTTTGTGCAAGTGTTTCTGGATAAGCAAGTTGATGGGATGTCAAAGCATACTGAAATTTTTGTAACACCCTCTCACATAAAGAAGGTATTTGGGAATATGAAGAGGGTTGGGAAATGATTCTCAGGAGTAGTTACACCCTTATTTCCAATCATGATGGTTCAAGCTCATAAAGAAATAAGTGAAGGTTCAGCTAATCCCATTGATCCCCATCATATACCTATTATTACTCAACCATCAACATCTCAACCTTAGAAGAAACAAAAACCAAGGAAGCCAAAGAGAAAGGACACTGATATACCTCAATCCAGTGGTCCTACAGAGCCTATAGCAGATGAGGCTGCCAATGAGGAAAATGTATCTACACATTCCAATGATCCACTGCTCAGTGGTGAGGATAGACTTAAACTTAAGAAATTGATGGCATTGTGTACCAACTTACAAAACAGGGTTCTTAATTTGGAACACATAAAGACCACTCAGGCATTGGAGATTGAAAGCTTAAACAGGAGGGTGAAGAAGCTTGAGAAGAAGCAAAGGTCAAGAACTCATAAGCTTAAAAGATTATACAAGGTTGGTCTAAGTGCTAAGGTTGTCTCCTCTGAAGATGAAGGTTTGGGTGAGGAGGATGCATCCAAACAGGGAAGGAAAATTCATGATATTGATGTTGATAAAGACATCACCTTGGATAGTACTCATTTTGATATTGATCCTGATATGTTTGGAGTGCATGATCTTGATGGTGATGAGGTGTTTGTAGAAACTGAAGAGCTTGTGGTTAATGCTGCTACAACTACAAGTACAATTCCAGTTAGTGCTGCCAAAGATTTATCTGATGTTGACATGACTTTAGCTCAAGCACTGGCAGAATTAAAGAATGTGAAACCCAAGGCTGTTATAACTGCTTTATGAGGATAAAGAAATAGCTGAGCTTCAAAGTCTAATGAAAATTGTTCCTGATGAAGAGGAAGTAGCAATTGATGCTATTTATTTAGCCACTAAGCCTCCAAGCATTGTTGATTTGAAGATCATTAAAGAAGGAAAGATTGGCTACTATCAAATCATAAGAGCTGATGAAAATTCAAAGAGGTACCCATCAATGATTCAAATGCTTAAAAGCTTTGACATGGAAGATTTGGAAACTCTGTGGAAATTAGTAAAAGCTAAGCATGGATCAACAAGGCCAGAAGAAGGATATAAGAGAGTACTGTGGGGTGATCTAAGGACAATGTTTGAACATCATATAGAAGATCCAGTGTGGAGGAATCTACTAGGAAACAAACTGTTGATTTGGAAATTATTTGATTCCTGTAGAGTACATTTTGTGAGGTTTCAAGACATGCATATCTTTATGTTGGTTGAGAAGAGATATCTCCTTACACCAGCAACAATTACAGAGATGCTGAATAGGAAGCTTCAAGCTGACCATTGGAATGAAATGTGTTATCAGCTTCTTAAGCTTATGAAAAAGCAGCTCAAGAAACAATGAAGTGTTTGGAATCATCCTCCTGGTGATTATGAAGCTTTCAATGAAGAAACTTGAGATTTTGAAGACAAATATCAAGTTTAGGGAAGGATTGTTGGGATTAAAAGACTTCTTGATGTTCTTGATGTTACTGCTGCTAAGGTTAGAGTTACTGTTGTTAAGCAAAACTTAGTGCTATTCAGTAGTCTTAATGAAAAATATGCTAAGTAGTTAGTACTGCTAGTATATATTACTACTGTTAGTGTAACTTAGTACTGCTAGTATATGTTAGTACTGCTAGAGTAAAGTTAGTACTGCTGGTGGAGAATGAAGAAAATTATCTAAGTAGTTACTACTGCTTGTACATAGTTAATGCTGCTGGTACAAAGTTACAACTGCTGACAAAGTTACAACTGCTGAAAGATTACAACTGCTCAAAGATAAAGACCGCTCAGAGAAAAGATAAAGATTTCTTATGTGATATGTATGAGATATTTTTGTAAAAGATACGTATAAGTTATTTGTTTAGAAGATCATGATAACTTAGGAAAATATTGTAAGCCAGTTAGGACTCCTTGGTGTATAAAAGGAGGTCCTAGGGTATAGAGTTTGATATCAATCAATCAATTTCAATCTAGAAATCGTTTTGTTTTGATATCGTTTAGCTTCAAGGTTTTGTAACCCTAATACTAGTTAGAGTATTCGTATTAATTTATTGAAGCTTATTGTGTTTACTTGTGTGTTACTGTTTCATTGAAGAATTCTTCTTATATTAAAGATTAGATTCCGCATAATCTTTAGTATTATCAAAAAAAGTTTATTAAACTACGTTGTGTTAGATTTATCTAGCATAACTAAACCTTACACAAGCTAAGGAATTCAAGATTCATTCAAGTAGGATCAACAAGTGTGATCCATGATTTAAACTTTACTCAATGTTTTAGCATATTACTAAAACAATAACATTGAAATACTTTTTGCCGAGTTTACCCTTCTGCACCCACGACACACATATTTTCCCCATATTTATCATTTTACTTAATAACATACTACACCTCGAACATCATATAATAGACCATATCTTCTCACACGCACCTCCATTCTTCTCGTAAATTACACCGTCTACACCACCGTCTCATTCTGATTATGAAGACACCTGTTTCGTTCGTTTCTTACACACCGGATTTCGACCGGAACGAAATCGAAGATGTGAGAAGTGAGGGTGACGTGACATATAAACAGGACCCGTTCTCACCGAACGGTTTCTATACAGTGACATCTTACGAAGCGAATACGGATGTTTCAACATAACGTGTGGAAACCGTAGAGGGGGGGGGGAGGTGAATACGTTTCCTTTTAAAAACTTTAAATTTTTTGTATCAATTATAACATTACTCTCTACCGGTGGTCCCATAAATATATAGGGGCAGCCTAATACATAAGGGGCCCGCCCTATTTAAAGGGACCGCCTCCAGAAGAGGTTTTCGGACTAGATTATTTGTATCAAATCACCAATCAAGTTTGACGCAATATGAGAAGTGTCGATAATGGATTTACAATAGATAGTGCATATTTTACCAATATATCCATACTCACAATGTTAACTACAAAGAGATACACAACCATGACTAACACAACATACACAACAATTCACACAATCATAAGCACAATGCAAACGTAAAAGTAAAGCGATATATGTAAAGACATAAGTAAAGAGAAATATAAAATAAAATGCAAACCGTACACAGTGATTTATAGTGGTTCGGTCATGAAGCTCCTCCTCGCCCTACTCCACTCCCCGAGTATCCAACTCGAGAGTTACTTCACTAATCAACAAGTTCCATTTCGGCGGAGAAAACCTTATAACTTTGCTTACATTATTTTACGACACTAAGCTAGATGTCGAGTTCTTCTTCGGGCACAACCAAACCCGTTATGTTTTATGGCCCAACATAACAAACCTTGTGTTTTATGGCCTAAACACATAAACCGCGTCGCTTACATTATTTTCCGACACTAAGCTAGATGTCGAGTCCTAATCTTAGCTAGAACTAATCTACCACTTCACCAATGTATTTTAAGGCCTAAAATACTAACCAACCCATAATCAACCCATCCAAATATATACATCATTTGGATCTACACACTACTAAAGATTGGAAGACATGGACTCGATCTATATGTAACAAATGTTACAAATGGACTAACTAGACTACATAACTTCGGATCTTGAAGATGACCGAAGTTCTTCTCTTGCACTTGAGGAAAGGAGGAAAGGATAGAAGATTTGATCACATTTAAACAAGATTAACCAAGTTGAATGATCAAAGATTTAGAGAGATTTAGTGAGATCTAGAGAGAGAAAGAACTGAAAGAAAATCGTGCAAAAGGGTTGTGAAAATAGTTGGAGGTGACCCACTATTTATAGGAGCTGAAAAACAGCCTGTCAGGAAACGGCGGTCCCAGATATATAAAGGGGCCGCCAAATAATTAAGGGGGCCGCCGACCGAATTAAGAGACCGCCCCGACAGATGCTCCTGCTTGTGTCTTTTTGTGGTGACAAACTTGTCTGGTGAAAGTGACACTTATTTTGGGGGGGAAATGACCAGATTTTGAAATTCAAAAAAGTTACCAAATAAAACATTTCTTTTTAATTCAAAAATAATTTGTCTAAATAATTTTTGAGAAATAGTTTTGTTGTATTTATAAAAATATAAAGTTTAAGACAAAAATTTATTTCTTTGATCACCCTACAAGTTTAATATTGTTTGTACATACCTTATGTGATTTACGTCGGGTGATGCATACTTGAGACGTCAAGAGATGTTGATACGTGTATGCATTGATGATTTGTGATTACGAGTAACTTGCGCACTTTACGTTATGTACTACAAGTTACATGTTTGTCATCATCAAAACATAAAGAGATCGTATAGATTAAATATCGTAATATTTGCACTAACAATCTCCCCTTTTTTGATGATGACAAAATATGTAAACTATAACACATTGTAAAGTTTAAAAGTTACTCGTTTACACTCTCTTCTCCCCCTTTTGTTGAAGCAAAAAGGTATACAGTAGATTATGGTTGGAGCATATAGGTTGGAGATTTGAGAAGAAGTCATGAGAAGAGGGTATGTGCTCCAGGTATATATGTTGGAGGAATGATAAGAGGGTAGGTGCTCCGAGTATATAGGTTTGAGGTATGAGGAAAAGATATGAGAAATAAAGGTAAAGTTGATTGTGTGTTTCTTGGATAGTTTAGAAAAGGTCATGAGAGATGAGAAGTAGGCAAGAGAAGAAGGTAGGTACTTCGAGTGTATAGGTTGAAGGAATGAGGAAAAGGTAGGTGCTCCAAGTATATAGGTTGGAGGAATGAGAAGAAAATATAAGAAATAAGGTTGAGGCGGTTTTGTGTTTCTTGGATAATTTAGTGGAGGTCGTGATAGATGAGAGGAAGGCATGAAAAGAAAATAGGTACTTCAAATATATAAGTTGAAGGTATGAGAAGGGGACCTTAGGGTTGAGGGTGATTTTGAAGTGGAGCATGTGAAGTATTTGGAGTATGAATGAACCCTTCATCGTATTTGACAATCCCCAATCTTATCTTCCTATAAAGGTGAGCTTGCATCATCCCAGTGAAGTCTTCTATCATCACGGTTTAACCAACTCCATGATATTTACTCACATATCTCCTAGCTCCTCCTTACTCATTGCGTCCTCATGATAATATCATTCCTTGTATATTGACTCTAAAGGATTCATGAATCAAATAAATTGCCATCGATGCTCAAGAAGTTTGATGCAATTTAAATGAGTAGAGTGCTTGCAAGTGCTCTCCCTCGGTGTATGCTCCCCCTTGTTTGGGGCACCAAGGAATCAAGATATGGATGTATGCTACAAAACAAAGTTAGTAGACAAGTGCACATATACATATAGCAAAACATTAGCGGGGAACTAGACATGCACTTCTAGGTTTTATTATTCTAAAGTATGATACTTTGAAAGAGAAGTAGAAACTAGACACAAGTAATCATTATTTTAAAAACAACCTAAATGATGAAATAAAAAGAATCAAGACGTATGTTTACAGAGAAATATTAGCAATAATCTAAATGATATAATTAAAAGACTCAAGACATATTTTTACGGAGAATGATTAGACCGACTTTAAATAAACGAGAATGGGATTCGTTTATTGATTAACACAAAAATATTATGAGAATGACATTTTAAGAGTAGACGAATGACACTTAATATCTTAGCAAAATATGTCAGATATATATATATATATATATATATATATATATATATATATATATATATATATATATATATATATATATATATACTTTGAAAGAATAAAAAGAAAAATAAGACAAGGGTGGAGACGATGTGCCCTTGGATATGAATGAAAATGATTTCGTAGAGCCAAAAGTGGGAAATGATGAGAGAGACTAAAGGAGGAACGTGTTGACAAGAGGTTGTTATAAAAGATTGATATATTATTTGCACTAATAATTAATGTGCACGTGATTCTATCGAGATAAAGGTGAAGGATTGGGAATTTTAAAGGTTTTTTTAGTGTTTTGTTGGTTGATAATGTTGAGGAACAAATGTAAGTATGTGAAATGAGGTGGTGGTTCTTTCAATGGTGGAAGAATAATGAGATACTCAACATTGTGGTGACTCGATAACACTTGCAGATTGAAAATCTTCTTTATGTTCTTCACTTTCTAGAAAGTGAAAAGTTTAGCGAATGAGTGACATTTGCGTTTAGCAAATTACTTAAATATTTTGGATGAAATAATTAAGTTAGGAGAGATATAGAAGGAATTTTAATAGTAACATGACTATTAAAAGAGAAGAAACATTTAGACATGAGAGGAAACGTTAGAGAAGATAAGACTTATTATAAGTGAAAAGGGACGTTTAGAAGTTAGAAGAAACTTTAGAAGTAGAAAGACTATTAGAAGTGAAACTACTACTAAAAGAGAGAAGAAACGTTTAGGAGTGAGAAGAATCGTCTATGAATTGAGACAAGACGTATGCAAGATGTGAGGACCAAGGTTTGTATGTAAGGAGATTTATTGTGAAGTGATGGATTGTAAGTCTATCGATTGTAAGGAATGTGTTTGATAATGAGACGCATTTTATTATGAAACTCACTTGACTCTTGAAAACATAAACAATGATTCTTGTGAGTGTTAGGATATGAGGATGACCCATTGATCTATAGAGAGATATTAGGTATAGGTTTGGGTGTGGAGTAGACGTCAACTCATAGCAGAAGAGAGGAAGTGTTAGGTTATGAAAAAAAATTAATGGTATTACAAGCTGCTGTCGACGGTCCTAGATATATCTGGGGGCCGCCAGAATAGATCTGGGGGCCGCCGGACCGCCAACAGGAGGGATGTTTGGGGAAATTGATGAATTTTTCGAAAAGAGTGACATTTTAATTTGCATTTCGCTAATTAAAAATACTTAAAGTACTTCGGATGAAGTAGTTAAGTTGTCACGACACGAAATGGAACACAGACTAGAATCGAAACTAGAAGAAAAGAAGAAAACGATTTATGGAATGTGTTACATCATTTCTAAACCTTGACGAAGATAATTTAGCGATTCACGCTTGAGGGATAAAGAAAGAATGACGGCGATGCTATCTTCAGATGCAACCTTTTTGATGGAGATGTTTCCTTTTGGACATTGTCATGAAGGAAATGATAACGTATCATCGGTGTGTTTCGTACGCGAAAATAATAATAATAATAATAATAATAATAATAAAGAAGAAAACAAACGAAGATAGAGACGACGAGCTTGACAATGTCAAGACGGATGGTGGTTAGCGTACGATAAACTATACTCAAAAAGTTATGTAGCTCTTCCTGAGCATTGCGAATGTTCATAGAACAATCACACGACGAGGTATACGGTTGTCTTAAAGGTGGTAGCGGAAATAGTAGAGGAAAGAGATTAGCCATCTTGCCTTAACTGCCATCCAAATATCCCTTGCATCATCATAATGATGAAAATCGGGCATATGATCTTCAGGTAGAGCCTGAAGCAACAAGGTTCTCACCTTATTCTCCCTTTGTACAGCAACATGCTCATCAAGAGAGACAGGAGGATGAACAATTGTATTTCCTTTCGCATCTTTTCCCAACCTCTTTGGACTGTTCCCTTGCTGAACAATCCTCCAAAGATTATGATCAGCATTCTGTATCCAGTACTCCATCTTCATAGCCCATATCTCATATTTTTCCTTCTCTAGATAAGGAAATTTTGCATTGTTGGCAGAGATAGTGGCTGTTTGGAACTGTTGAAACTGTTGTGACTGGACATTGTTAGGGTACTGTTGACCAGTCTGGTTGGTCTGAGTAGGTTGAGTCTGTTGAAAGTGAACAGCAGGTTGTGAGAAGATAGATTGATTTGGTTGTGAGAAAGCAGGTTGTGAAAAAGCAGTTTGAGTGAATGTAGGCATTGGTTGTGTGGGTTCAGGTATGAAAGATTCCGAGGTATCATCTTGAGTGAATGAAGGTGAAGCAGATGGATTAGGGATAGGATAAGTGAATGGTGACTGAGTAGGTATAGTAGGCATGGGTTCTGACATAGTTAACGGTTAGAGAAACAAAGTTTTGTTGTGGTAACAAGTGATTCTTCTTTATCAGAGGCTCTCTCCAGGCTCTGATACCACTTGTTAGGATCTTGAACTAGATAGATCTTCTAGCCTTTGTAGTTGTATAGTACTTATGTAATCACAAGCATATACGTGAGAGACTCTAACAATTGTTTAGGCGGAAACTAAACGATGAAGTATAAAGAAGAACAAATATAAACAATGATCCTCTATGGATCTCTCTATTGATAATAAACTGTTTTTGTGATTCGTAATCGGTACCAAACCCTAATGCTAAAGGTTTCTTTTATAGAGAAGAAACCCTAAATTTCTAAACAAGATTCCTAAAAACGCGTAAGAGATATACATCAATCTCTTCCTAATATATCGTAAGAGATATACATCAATCTCTTCCTAATATATCTCATTCCTATCTTCATGAGATAACTCTAGAATAAAACTATAATTACAATAATCACGTCTATAATTAAGATCAGCAGATTCTATATCTGTCAGCAGAAATGAGAATATGACCAGCAGGAACATAATCAGCAGGAACGGCTTCTAAGTCTTCCAGCAGAAACGAATATCTCTAACAGCAGAAACGACACTTAGTCATTTTCAATAATTCCCAACAATCCTCCCCTAAACTTGGTTTTGACTCCGTTAATTCCAAGTTTCTAGATAGATCTTCTCGAAGCAAGAGGATTGAGTAGCAGCAGAAACAAAGTAATCAGCAAATATAGATGAAGACAGCAAGAACAAACGAACCAGCAGCATCACAAATACCAGCAGATACAATGTAACCAGCAGCAATAATACAAGCAGCAGAAACCGTAGCAGCAACATCCAAAACAGCAGCATCAAATGAAACAGCATGAACTCGATGAACAGCAGAATCAAATGAAGTAGCAACATCAAAGAACAGCAGCTTCCAGTCTTTGCAGCAACATAAGTAGATTTGATAAGCCTTTACCAAGTAGCTACTCACTCTTGGGCTAGTTGATACTTTGGTGAAAACAAACACCCTGGTGTAACAAAAACCAGTCCAATTTCTCAGAACGTGAATCAAGGGTGAATTGGAATACCCTAACAGTTTTTGGCAAACCGTCACAGCCATACAACGGATTTGACATGTCTTTACCTGTAGCCGTTTGCTCAGGACTAGCCAACTCTTCATACACAGAGTAATATGGTGAGTCGATAACCATACAATTTTTAGTAAATTGTCAACTATCAACGGATTTGAGAAAGTCTTTACCAAGAGCCGTACCCTCTTGGACTAGCCATTTTTCATCCCAACAGGAACATGGAAAATCTGAATACCATCCAGTTATTGGTAACCTGGCAACCATCAACGGATTTGATAACTCTTTACCAGCTAGCCGTTTGCTCTGGAGTAGCCATGCTTCAGTATGAATACTATGGTGCATTGAATACCATACAATTTTTGGTAAATTGTCAACCATGAACGGATTTGAGAACCACACCAAAGCCGTTTGCAATGGTGAGCCAGACTCTTTCTTGGCTGTTAGCCATGGTGAGCTAAAAACCATTTGTCGTGCAGTGCAAGCACTAACACCAAAGTGATACAACACCATATCGTTACAACACTATACTATTACAAGGATGTATCTAAATCTAAGGATGTTAAATGCTATGTTGTCAAAAGAAACTAATATTTAAAACTATCTAAGAGTACATATGTATATTTTTTTATTTTTTTTAAACAAAGTAACAAAACTATGGAAGTAACTACAAACACTAACTCAGAAACAACTTACATAGGAGCAGATGCAAGACACTCATATGCTTGCCGTAAGCCATCCTGGACCGTCTGAATGATATTCCCAGCAACAACAACATCCCGACAATACGAGGGTGGAACTGTGAGCCTGTGGCGTAACATACGTTCAAGCAGTGTTGCCCGGATAGGATAGAACTTGTCCACAAACATATACACAGTCTTCCCATTCGTCAAATCCAGGACATGAACAGAACTCTTAGGATACAACTTCCAGCTACTCACAATCCATTCATCTTGTGTACGCCAAAAGTCTTCCACGTCATCAGTATGAAGTGAATGACACAACATATTCACATCCCTCCAGAGTTCTAAACCAACATCTACTTCTGGGTTTAACCGAAAGTACCTATTCATCCGTCGACGCAAAAGAAGGAGATCCTCACGATAAACATGAGGTAGCAACTCTTTCAAGTAGGTAAAGTACTTTCGCCGCCTGTTCTCCTGATAATAAACAAAATAATAATTGTTACCAAGCGGACATCTCACAATCTCCCAATCTTTAAATGCACCATATGGAAGAGGGGGAATATAATTCTCCATGTCATCATCACTCTCACTCTCAGAACTGAAAAAGTCCTCAACAGGTTTATCCCATAGGAAGTCATCACTTCTCACCCCCAAGATGTTTACGACGAGACCGAGGAGGAGAATAGGCAAACTCAGAAACGGTTTCAACCTTAACCCGTGGATCAACAATTTCATCATTAGGTAGCTTGTCCACTAACACAACACCATCACCAGAAATAGACTTACCCCTAAAGAGAATCTCAGCAAGTACTTCGTCATCCAATTTAGGGTCAGCAGCAACTCGTGACATACCAATCTGCTCTTCCTCATCACTTTCAAGGAAAAACTCATTAATACCCCCTGATGTGGATTCAAACAGGACATCAATTGGTATTTGAGCAGTAGATACATAGGACGGTGAAGGTCCACCTGCGATGGATGAGAGGAAAAGTGAAGGATCAGCAGCAAAATCTACAAATGGTGAAACTCCAAGCTTACGGCGGGAACCAGCAGAATCCATAGCTGCTGTAGTGGTGACAGTAGAGTCAGTAGCTGGAGCACCAAATGCACCACCAGCAGCATTGAAAGCAGCAGAGCCAGTCATAGGAGTAGCTGAACCAGCAGGATTAGAACTACCACCACCAGCAGAATCAGGATCATCAGCAGGTAGAGTTGTAGCAGCAGGAACACTAGCTGGCTGTGAAGAAACACGTTCAACCCTTTGTCTCTTAGAAGGAGGCTCAGTAATGGCAGGCTTGGGTCGAAAAAGGTTGTACTGAGCACTCAACAAGCGATCCTTTTCAAGGCGTCTGCAAATATACTCGTACTCTTCAATCAACTGTTGTTTATTCATAGCCTTGACGTCTTTCATCGTGATGGTACCATTATGAGCTGCACACCATTGATTCTTAACCAAGTTGCGCATCATCTGTGTGACCTCAGATTTCTTCATCGGCTTACCCTTGAGTGCTCGATAACGTAAATCTGCCAAGGCTCGCTTCTTCTTTTCCTTAACAGCATTCATGCGCCCAATAAAGTTCTCCTCGTTTACATCAGCTCCCAACAACTCTCTTGCCAAAGCAGGATTAGAACCAACTTGCATCATCAAGTTCAACCAGTCTGTTTCTGTCATACGCATCATGAGATCGTCTAATTCCTTTGCGCGCTCTTCAGAAACATTTGGCAAGTCTTCCTGAGCCAAATCCTCAGCCCGTAACCGTTGAACCAACCGCTCACTAGCCTGTTCTTCTTCGAAGCATTTCCTGGCTTGTGCATCCTCTGCAAGAAACTCAGCAGGTATATCCAAATCAGGCATAGGAGACTTTCCCTTATCAGCAGCAACAGAAGGACCAGCAGGTTCAGGGACTGCTGTGTGAGGAAGAACACCAGCAGAAAGATTAGCTTGAAACTGCTCAAAGGCTGGAGTGGAAAACTCTGTCCTGGCACGTCGATAAGCAGACCGCTTACGCCTTAGAGGAACCTCCTCCTCTTCTCGTTCCTCCACATCCTCAGAAGGAACAGCAGGTTGATCATGACCTAGAGCTGTAGATGCCATACGGGATAATCCATCGAGGTCAATATCATCCTGAATATCCACATCCCCTTCCGCTGCTGAGGCATCAACCACCAACCGTGTTTCCCTCAACTGTTTAACGGTTTTCTCCAACTTCTTGACTCTAGAGACAAGAGTCAAAATAGCACCCCCATAATTTTCTTCGACTTTCCCAGCTCAGTTTCCAAGGAGTCAATACGTCCCATACACCTGTCAAGCTTTGCAGATAAATCAGTTAGTAGAGCAAGGTCCTCTGCCCTACCAGCAGCATCGGCTGTTGGTGTAGGAGCATCATCGGACCGAACAGGTGACTCCACATGGAATCCATCATGAGTGGTGCCATCTTCCATGGAAATGATATTACCAAGGTCCTCAGGCTCATGATAGTTGTCAGGCCTAGGTTGGGGACCAAAGATAATGGGTTCCACAAAGTCAGGGTCAACATAACCATGAGGTCTGGGCTGTGGGCCAAAAATAATTGGTTTAATAACGTCAGGGTCCACATACCTAACTGGTCTAGGTTCAGGGCCAAACACTACTGGCTCCTCAAAAAAAAGGTCGGAGCTGGTGGGGTAGGTGGAGATGCAGGGTCAGGAGAAGGATCCCTAATGGGAGAATGTACAGAAACAGAAGGCCATGGTCTCCAGTCAGTAACAGGTGTGACAGAGTGAGGGACAACCCATTCTGTCTCAGGTATGGTAGGTGAAGGAGAGGGTGGTCTCACAGATACAGGCTGCCTCTCCGGTGTGGGTTCCCTAACAGGGGAAATCGGAGGAGAGGGAGGTACAAGGTGTGCCTCAGCTGCACTACCAGCAGCTTCATTGGTAGCAGCATTATGCTCATTAGCAGCATCATCACCATCATCAGCATCATCGCCAGCATCAGCATCATCGCTAGCAGCAGCAATGGCAAGCATGGGGGATGTTAAAGGTATTGGTTGACCTTCCCACTTAAATTTCATATTGGCAAACATTTTCCTAGTAAAAGCAAATGTTTGTCTAGGGGTTCGGACAGCTGTCTCTAATGCCATAATCATTTGCAAAAACCTTGGGTACATTAAAAATTTATGCTGTTTAGCCTTAAGATTCCCAATCATCCCCTCTAAAATAAATCGAGAGAAATTATAGACCCTACCAGTCGATAAGCAAATAAGGGCTGTGGCAATGGAACTCGGAAATTGATTCCAACTTCCAGACTTAGGACTCAGACAGTGCATAAGGGTGTGCACCAGAAATCTCCATTGAGGAGATAAATGGATCTTAAAAAAAGTAAGAGACCTATCCGTCGGATACCCAATAACCCTCATACCCTCAAGAATATCATTATTTGGCATGTCAAAAATGTCATTGGCATCGTCAAATTGTAACTGAGTCCTAATGAGAGACTCAGTCACGACCGACCTCACGCCGTCAATTGTGGCGACTAGGTCTTGAACCCAGCAGCATAGGCGAACAACAGCTGTTCCCAAAATTGTTTTGACCAAAGAGTCAAACACTAACTGAGTGGGCATGGTCAAGCGTACCTAACGGAGAATGGTCCAAATAACGAGATATATGTGAAGTCCTCGCAACCACTTTCCCTCCAAATAATGCGATCTTGTTGTGATCATCTTGTACTTGGAGAGCCACATGTGATGATTGAATTTCGTGTTGAAGATACCAGAGTATACAGAGGCAAATAATATTGGTTGTATGTGTGGGAAAGATGAAAAAGTTGCGTATTACCTTTGGTTAAATTGGGGCCCAAATATATGAAAAGTTAACCTTTTAATTTGATTGGTAAAATTTTAACCTTGGAAGTTGAAATAATTAAGTGAAAAGCAACTTATACGCCACCTGTTCAGGCAAGTGGTAACCGTCAATCACCATGTAATATAGATTTAAAACGAAAACTATTCAACTTCCATTTTTAAGACCAGCAGGTATAAAGTCAACCATCAGTAACCACTCTTAAAAAAGATCAGCAAAAACAAGTCAAGCAGCAGAATTAATATATGAGCAGCACAAACTATGCATTCAGCAGATACAATGTTACACCAGCATGATTGGAGACTACCAGCATAAACTAAGTGACTAGTGGCAGAGACCAACCAACCAGCAATATCAAACTGAGCACAGCAAAAACTAAGTTGAGACAGCAAAAACAAGTTACTACCAGCAGAAATAAATCAGCCAGCAGAAACATGATACTACTAGCACAAACCAGTTCAGCAGCATAAATAGATGTATTGACAGCATAAACAACTCCAGCAGCATGAACGTATTCAGCCAGCAGAAAGCGACAACCAACAGCAGAAACCATGCACACCAGCAGGAACACACACCCTATCAGTAGAAATGAATCCACCAGCAGAAGTATGCCTACCAGCATGAACACGGAACCATCAGCATAATCCATAGCTACCAGCAGAAACAAAGCATCCATGGACTAAAAATGCCCACTTATATTGGTTCTTATGATGGAAAAGAGGACCCAGATAATTTCTTACACCTTTTCGAAGGGGCCATCCGCATGCAAAAATGGTTAATGGCCGTAGCTTGCCACATGTTCACATACACCCTCAAAGATTCCGCCCGCATATGGTGGAATAGTCATAAAACAGGTAGCATTCTCAACTATGAGGATCTGAAGGCCAAGTTCTGGTCACACTTCAGTCAACAAAAGAAGTTCACAAAGACACACTTGGCAGTTCACAATATCAAGCAAAGAGAAGGCGAAAGTACCAGGGCCTTTGTTACTAGATACACAGATGATACTCTACAGGTTTTGGGTCTACACGAAGAACAACGCATCTCTGGTTTCATTCATGGTTTAAGGACAAGAAGCTTAGTCAAGCAACTCTCCATAGACCTCCCATCCACCTACAAGGGTTTGATGGAAAAAACCTATACCTGGATCGAAGCAAGAGAAGTGGCAACCAATAGGACTCCTCATGATCGAATGGAAAACTTTAAAAGATTTAAAAGATCCTTATTGGACAATAACCGATGACAGAAAGGCAGGGATTGGTTCTCCCCATATCAAGGACCTAACCATGGACTGCTCTCTAACTTATCCAAAAGCCCAAAAGAGATCCTCGCCACAGAAAAGGCAGCTAAAAGTTTCGAACAGCCTCCTCGTATGTTTGGAAGTAGACAGTCACAAGACATGTACAAATATTTCCATTTCCATGAAGACCATGGGCATGACACCAACGACTATCGTCAGTTAAGATACCAGATTGAAGAAGCCGTAAAATCAGGACAACTTTTCCATCTTGTGAAAGGAATCAAGAAAGAGTAAAGGCCTCCAAAAACCAACGAACAAAAGGGAAAAAAGACAAAAGCACTGCACCGGTCAAAGCACCTATACTCATGATAAGGCAGGATGAGTCGTATACAAAGAATAAATTAGAAAGCCTCATCTCCGAAGGCAAGGAGATTACGTTCCCTTCAGGAGGTAGCAATTCTTCACCACCGGTAGTAATAAAAGCTAAGATCTTTGGAAGAGAAGTAAACCGAGTACACATGGATAGCGGAAGCTCATGCGAAGTAATTTACGAACATTGCTTCATGAAATTAAATCGTCTATTAGAGCATCCAAGGTAGACTCGAAGGTCCCTTTAATCGTATTTTTAGGAGAAAAATCCTGGTATGTTAGGAGAATTCCACTGGAAATCACGATAGGCGATGCCCCTCTCACAAGAAAGGAAACCCTTGACTTCGTGATCGTTAAGTCTGATTTACCATACAATATGCTACTAGGGAGGATAGCAATGCAGAAAATGGGAATCGTAGTTTCCACCATTCACGGGGCCATCAAATTCTACCCAATCGAAGGGATTGGTACTGTATTCTCGACATACGAATCTGATAAGGTAAAAGAAGGAGTGAAGAAGATCAGAGAGACACCCCCAGCAAGTGAAAAAGGGATTTTCAGCTGCACTACGACAGAAGAAAAATTGGTCGTTAACAACAAGTATCCTGAACAAACAGTCACTATAGGAAAGCAGCTACCAAAACACTTTAAAGGAAGGCTACGAGACCTCCTAAGGACCAATGCGGATGTCTTTGCATGGACCCATGCTGATATGACAGGGATCCCTTGAACCATTATGGTTAAGGGAAAGCCCTTCAATACAGAACACAAGTTGAATGAATACAACCACGTCAAGCCAATCAAGCAAAAAAGAAGGGGTTTGGGCCCCGATCGCAGTACAACCGCTTGTAAAGAGGTGGAGGAACTAACGAAGGCAGGAAACCTATGAAAGGTCAAGCATCAGACATGGGTATCCAACCCAGTCATGGTAAAGAAAAGTGACAGAGGGTGGAGGATGTGTGTTGACTTCACAGATATAAACAAAGCCTACCCCAAAGACTGCTACCCTCTACCTGAAATTAACTGGAAGGTAGAATCTCTCTCAGGGTTTAGACTAAAATGCTTCTTGGACGCCTATAAGGGTTAGCACCAGATTTAAATGGCAGAAGGAGATGAAGATAAGACGACCTTCTTCGCAGGAGAAGGGATCTTTTGTTACCGAAAGATGCCTTTTGGTTTAAAGAACGCTGGAGCAACATACCAAATATTAGTAGACAAGGTCTTCCACGATCAAATAGGGAGGAACCTTGAGGCATATGTCGATGACATGGTGATCAAAAGTACGTTCAAAGAACAAATGTCGGCAGATATTAAGGAAACCTTCGAGAAGTTTCGATCAATCAACATGAAGCTCAACCCGAAGAAGTGTTCCTTCGGCGTCGAAGAAGGCCCATTCTTAGGACACCTCATTACCAAGCATAAAACCATCACTGATGTTGAGCAGCTAAAGACGCTCAAAGACGTACAGAGTCTTAACGGAAAAATAGAAGCCCTCAGGTATTTTAATAGAAGAGAAAGAGATCCTGTAGGTTGAAACTAAAGAAGGGGAAAGCTGGACGGCTCCTATCCATGAGTACTTAGTAAGTGGTCTATTGATGAGGTGTCATTTTATACACTTTTTCGGGGTCGTTTAACCTCCTAAATCGTGCATTTATGCCTAAAATAGGTACTTAATCATCCCTTTTCAGGTATTTCATATTTGGAAGAATTACACGTGACTTGGGCTCATTTTGAGAATAAACGGACAAGACTACGGACCTACACCGACATCACTCAAGATAATGTTCTCAGCAGCTGGAGACGGCATCACCAATACAACGTGACGCTGGTATATGCTTAATTACACATACCATTTTCCATTAAAAACGGACTTAAATGACTAAAAACGTACCAAAAATACATTATATTTGTATGTTTTGCATTTGTATTGTGCAGGAAACGGATATTCAAGAAAAAGACAAAAACAAAGCTAAAAACGACAAAACCGAGCACAAGAATGAAAAGAGCGTGAAAAGAAGCCAAAGTCAAAGCCAAAGTCAACCCCGACAAAGTAAAGTCAAGTCAAAGTCAAAGGAAATACAACTTCAGGGACTAAAGTTGTCAAGTTATCAAACTTGAATTCCAAGGATTTAAAGTGCAAAAAGGGTATTAATAACTTCAAGGGCTAAATCTGCCAAGCCCTTAAAGTTATACATCACAAGGACTTGTCTTGCAAGACTACATATAACTTAGAGGGGATGTTTCTGCCAATTCTACAAAGTTTATGCCACAAGGACTAGTTTTGCAATAACACTTATATGGTTGAGGGGCCAAAGAAGAGTGGACTTATTTTAGTGGCTTTGAGTTGGGCCGGTTCATGATACGCAACTGGGCTTGAGCCCGACAACTAGGCCCAACTAGCTTAAACTAAATTTCCGTTTAAACTCGTTTTATTATACAAAGGCTCGGGAATATTTAATGGACCATAACTTTATAAATACACGGCTAACAATTCCCTAAGGGGTGGCATTCTATTGGGGATCCTTCTTGTGACGTCTTGAGTCTTGGAGCCCTGTATTTGTATTATTGGGAATTCCTTTTGAAGTTCCATTTTGCATGGTGAGATCTTGGATCTGATCTTTCACTTGATATTTCTTTGACAAAATACTGATATCGTGGTCTTTGGCCTTGATTTGTCTTGACTACTGAGATCTCTAAATCTTTATCCTTGAATCTTTATGCCGCCTTGCGATCTTGTGTCTCCACCCTCATGCTCAAGATCTTGAAAGCTTGCTAACAATCTCCCTCAACATTTTCTTTTAACATGATTACTTGTACCACAAAATGTTCTTATGAGGAAGTGCTTGTTCATCAGAGATTGCGGAAGACTTTGATAGTTTGAGCTTTCATCATGTATTAATCTTTGTGGATTGAGCATGAGGTCTTGAATCTTGACTCGTCATGGACTAGAAGCTGCTACCGTCAGGAAAACCTGCAAGTATAGGTTAGAGATAAACATATATGGACGAAAGTGTCTTTGTCACTTCGTCGAATATGGTTGCAATAACCACGGTTCCCCGTTAATCAGTATAAATACTGCCTGTGATCAGGTAGAATTCAAAAGAATCTCCTTGACAGGGTTTCGCAGCTGCACTAGCCGTTCTCGTTACCGGAGCGTCTCAAAGCAGACAACACGGTAAGAGTGAATCAGATAGTTACTATCTTTCTGATTGAGTCGTCAATTCATATTACTGGAACAAGTTTGATTCATGTAGAATCGCACCATCGTTTCTTTCCAGTTGACACAAGTTTGATTCATATAGAATCTCGCAAGTCACCTACCAAGAGCTTGTTTGATGTTGGCTCAAGAAGGATTTCCATCTTCACTGTGAATACTAAAGAGTATCACTCTGATGTTCTGGCAATTATCACAAGGATAATGCGTAGGACTTAATGATACCAAATGTTGTATAATGATGTACAACATTTTGTATATTGGAATTTGTGTCCTAGTGAGATTTTTGATGGATCTCGTTGGCTCTAGACTCTATAAGTGCACATTTGTTATTTGGTAATCGGAGGCTGGAGCGGACTGCCACCTTTTCAATATCAACGATCTCGGAATGAGAAAGCCGATAGAAATGTGTTGATCTCCGTGAGAAATGAAACAGAAATCTTTTGAGAGATTCTGAGTGGCTAAGGAGGGTTGTGCATTGCATCACTGGGTCCATGATGACTTGTCTTCAATATCAGAATCATCTTTGTGATTACCGATAGATTATGCATTGACCCGGTTTCTGCCTAAGGTTGTATGGAGGGCTTCTTTCTTTTCACCCTTTATCCTTACAATTCTTTTTCATTCTTCAACCCCTTCAGTGCTTACCGAGACTTCATGACTAGTACCTTGTTGGGTTTATTCCAGCACTAGCTCCATCTCAGTCGGCACTATTCCCTTATTCTCACTTTACTCCTTTTTTCAATCATACCTAGGACTTCTACTCTATCTAATGGAGTGTTCCTGGGTAGATCCCTCCGGTTCTGGCTGGATCATGGAACGAATATACCTAACCTTAACCGCCTTATAACTCCCTGAGAAATAACAGTTGGTCGGTCTTTGAGATATTGCCATGAAGATCCATAAAACCATTTGATGAAAAATCAATCAACGTGTCTGAGAAATCATTTGAGACACATTGAGTGTTTCCAGAGTTACCAAAAAGCTCCCCCTACACATATGCACCATATTATGAAAGAGTTTTGCACATGCGAGGTTTAGGAACGCACTTATAGATTGAAGATCGTATCCGTTATTAATCCGTATTGATCACATTTTAATCACTATACTCCCCCTCAAAAATTGCATATGTGTTTACAATTTTTTGACAATTAGTGAATTAAAAACAAGTTAATGTCCGGAATTCACATGAGCCTAACAAAGTATGGAGAGAACAGGAGTGCATGCAGAATGAATCATATTATTATACTCCCCCTCAATTATAGAATAGATTGAAAACTTGGAGTGGGAGTTTGTTGAGCACACAATTTTGAAAGAATTTGAAAATTTCTTTTTGAGAATATCTTGAAAAATTATGCTCAACAGGAAAATATGTGAGATATATCTTATTTACCATCATTTTCCTTAGAACTTCTCTTGAGCATTCAAAACTTTGAATGTTTATATGACTTTGCTCAAGACCGAGAAGATATGAACTTCTCGTTGTTTAGGATAAATGGACATAAATGAACATTTTCCTTTCTTTGGAGACCGAGTCCTAAGCTGACATTTACTTAGAAGTCGTAGAGAAAAAAATGAAAGGACATGTTTTGAAAGCATTTGAAACTCTCGCTCGAACTTCATTTATTCACCTGTGTTAATATTAATCAACATTTCTAGGTGCGCAAATGTTATCGATTGTCGAGAGACATGTCGGAGAAGATTCTTTTTGTATTTTTGAAATTTTTGATTTTGTATTTTGCTTTTATAGGTTTTATATTTTTGTATTTTCTTTTTCTTGGTTTTATAAATCAAAATAAAGAGAAAGATCAAAAATATTTACAAGTCGAAGATCCATCAGCAGAGATAGATGATGCTAGAGTTGAAGTAGATGAAGTTGAATCTTGTTGTTGTTGACATTTATCGGATGCATCAGCAGTAGTAACAGCGGAAGACTTTGAAACAACATGATTTTCTCCCTTTGATAATTCGTCGAACAAATGACCGAATAGACTCTCTAACTCTACCATCAACGTCATGACTATCATATCTACTGAAGTGAAAACGAGAAGATTTCTCTTCTTTTTAAGGTAAAGCGCACTGAAGCGTACACTCCCCTTTTATTTGAAGATCGGGTTGCAATCTGTCATTTAATAGCAAACCATTGACTTGAGCTAACAAACTTTGAATGTTTGATACTAGCTCAAGACCGAAAAGATTTCTCTTTTCGTTGTTAAGGATAAATGCACTGAAGCGTACATTTTCCTTTTCTTTGAAGAACGGGTTATTATCTGAAATTTGATAATAAACCATTGCTGAAAACTCATCAAGTGTCACATTCATTGTCTCCATGATCTTCTTTGTCTTTCAGGTTATACTCGGAAAGCAATGGAATTAGCAGAGTATCAAACCAATTTTGACAACCTGTCATAGAGAAAGTTGAACTTGGAAACCTTTTGTTGATAGGTTCCTGAGGGTTAGAATTACATGCATTATCACCTTTAGAGCAGTCAGATTGACTCTCAGATTCACTAGACGCGATTATTTTTCCTTTAAGGTCAAACTCGACTTGAGACCCTTATGATCAAGGTCAAGCTTAGTCTTTGATCCTCCATGGGAGTACCACGGATCACAAGTTTCCATTCCATATTTTTTAAGGATTTCTAACACATAGTTGGACTGATTTATAAATATGCCACGGGGGGATTGGTTAACTTGTAAACCAAGGAAAAACGTCATTTCCCCCATCATCGACATTTCGAAGCGGCTTTTCATGAGGTCAGAAAATAGTTGGGTATACCTAGGGTGTGTATGAACCAAGTTAATATCATCCAGTAGACCTGTACCACTAAGATTTCATCGTCGAGAGTGTCTTAAAAACAACGTTGGATCAATTATGCCTTGAAGAAGTGAATTATGTAGGGAGAAAACTTTACAATTTTTTTTTTTTTTCCCATCGCTACCATGCCCTTGTTGCTTGCTTAACCCATATAGTGCCTTCTTTAACTTGTAGACATGGCTTGGATGATCAGCATCGATGAAACCTTACATGTTGACACAACGTACTCGTCTTATTATTAGCGAACCCTGCAAGCAAGCAGTTTTCACGTCCATTTGAAACACAAAGAACGAATTGTTGACAGCATAGGCCAAAAAATATCATGATAACTTCCTTCAGTCAACAGGGGGAAAGAATTCATCAAAACAATTCCCTCCTCATTGGCGGTACCCCTCACAACCAGACAGGACCCTTGCGTTTCGATGACCGTGTTCTACTTCATCATGCCTAGTATTTGAAATAACCATTTCAACGTAAGAGGTTTTATGTTATCCGGAAGAGGAACTAACACCCATACATCAAGCCTTTTGAACTGAAGTAGCTCTTCTTGCATTGATTCAATCCATGCAGGGTCGGTCATAGCCTCTTTGACATTCTTTGGTTCCATAGTGCTTTCTGTTTAAGCGTATATGCACATGTCCACCATCGATCGAGTTGATTTCCTTGTCAAAACTGGTCGAGAGGGTTCTCCTATCACTTGTTCCAGAGGGTGATCCTTAGTCCATTCAAATTCATGAGGGTATGGTTGGTAAAACGTATGCATGTTCGATGGATCCACATATTGTGAGGATGACGATTCAGCATCACTTGTGGATGGAGTAGCAAAGGGATTTACAAACGTATTTTCATCGAACATAGCATTTGGAACATTGTCAGCAATTGTTGCGGGTTGATGCTGAACATGTTGATGTGTGTCGAGCTCGTCAACATCCTGTGAAGTATTTGGAAAATTTGTAGCTTGAGAGGATGAATTTGTTGGTGTCGGTGCTGTGTCTGCTGTTGTTGTAGTTGCCGTTGGAGTCTGAAGAACTTGAGGTGCTTGAGCAGCCAGAGCAGTTCTTGGAGCAGATGACGGTTGACCACCAATATAATCATCATACATAGCTTCGAACAGTAAATCCAATTCACCTTCAGTTGGTTTTTGAGTTGTTATTGTTGACGGAGCATAAGTAAGATCGAGTCCTGAACTGATTTGTCCAGAAGTCATGCTTTGAAGCCCGGGTTTTGAACTGCTTTGTTCAAAAGCCATAGCTGAAAGCTCATCAAATGTCACATTCATTGTCTCCATGATTTTCTTTGTCCTTCGGTTGTAAACCCTGTAAGCACAGGAATCAGCAGAATAACCAATGAAAAAGCCAATATCACCTTTTGCACCAAGCTTCCCAATATCTTCACGATCATTCTTGGGATAACAGAGAGCCCCGAATACATGTAGAAAGGAGATATCCAGTTTTCTGCCGTTAATGAGCTCGTATGGTGTTTTGTTAAATCGACGGTGAATGAGAGCGTTTTTTGAGTGATAAGCACGCATAGCGAATCGGTTTTCCCCTCAGCCATAAAAATAATGGAGCACGAAGAAAATCAACCATTGTCCTAGCAGCCTCTACTAACGTCTGATTTTCTTTGTTCCACTACTCCATTTTGTTGAGGTGTTCGGACTTAGACGCCTTGGTGAGAGATGCCAAACACTATCAAAGTTATTCTTAAGCATTGATTTTTGAATTCTGTCCGTTATCGGATTCTTATGATGATGATAGGTGACTGAAGAAGGATCCCGTATTCGCTTCAGAAGGTTTTAATCAGTTCTGGTGCTTCATCTTTTGATCTGAGGAAATGTACCTAAGTGTAACGAGAGTAATCGTCCACAATCACCAAAACATATCGCTTTCCATTTATGCTAGCAATTCTTATTGGACCACCACAATGTCCAAATGAAGAAGGTGAACCTCTGCTAGAATTTGGAACAGGTTTTGGTGGGTGAACGCCCTTGTTGCTTTTCCTGCTCACAAGGATGAACAAAGATGTTCTTTATGAGATTTGAATTTTTAGAAGACCGGTGACAAACGTTTTTGGCAAGGTCATTTATGGTGTCAAAGTTAGAAGGTGGGGATAAGCGTTGATGCAATAACACCATGACTATGGTAGAAATTGCTCGAGCCATGGGCAAATTAGGATGCATAGGCCATTTCATGGAGATTGATGGTGTAAAGATTTGTTGAACGGTTTCCTTTTAATAAATCAACTCTTTCTAGAGTTCTGACAAAACAAGTGTTCCTTCTGAAAGCAACCTTTAAATCTGAATCACAAAACTGCCCAACTGAGAACAGATTGTGTCCCAAGCCCTCAACGAAATAAACCCTAGAGATCAAAATATTTCCCCATTTAAGATCACCAAAACCCAAAATTGCAGCAATATGATCATTTCCAAAGAGCGAACATTTCCCAAAAACTTTCCAAACGAAATTGATGAAAGCTTAGGTTCCCCGGTCATATGCTTGGAGCAACCCGAAGTCGACGCACATAAACAAATTTGGATAACCTGCCAGAAAGGAATGTAGAAATTTGGAAACAGGGGGGGGGGGGGGGGGGGGGGGGGGGGGGGGGGGGGGGGGGTTTTGATTGTAGGTTTCCGAAGGTTAGAAGTACAAGTATTATCACCATTAGTAGCAGTCGATTGACTCCAGATTCACTGGATGCGATTATTTTATCCTTAAATGTCAAGAAAAGTCCTTCTAGTTGGTGACCACCTAAGGCAAAATCTAGGTTTACTAGGCTTAGGTGAAGCAAGTCTTTCGTTGGACCCTACTTTCTTAGGCTTTATATCCTTTGGCTTTTGTTTCTTTTGATTTTTAGTGTTTGAAACATGTGCCTTTTGTTTCTTGCCACGAGAATTCATGTCATTCCATAATATAACCATACATACATCATTATTACAGCGATTAAACATGCTTACACCATAGGCACAAATAACATCAGATTATCATTCGAATATCAAGCTTAACGTGTTTACCATAATGACATATGTTTTTCTTATTCTTAGTAAAGCAGGAAATTCCTTGTTGTTCTTCTACTTCAACTTCTTTATTCTTGCTGCAACTACTCTTAGACGCAGAGGGGACCCTATCATTCTTTGTATTGCTCCTAGGCTGTGGCCTTCTGGTCTTAGCAGTGTTGTCTACTCCTGTAGAAGATAAACCATTTGAGTCAGAATTAACATCTTTCTTAGTGATGACATGAGGTTGCGAAACAGTGATCGGATTTGTCCTAACGCTTGCTCTAACTTTGGTAGGTACATACTTATCTTCCCTAGAAGGCTTAAAAGGATTAATCCTAAACATTCCTGGGGCAATCACCTTATCATTGTTCACAACTTTTGATTCTTGTGGAGTGGGTATCGAGTTTGAAGTGACTGGTTTTGACAAAGCATGTGTCTTATCGATCTTGGGAAGACCCTTAGATTTTGGAAAAGGAGTTACAGCATAGAGTTTTGGTTTAGAAGAAGAAGGTGGTTTTCCCAAAATTGATTGCTTACAAAACTGAGTATTCACACTCGTACCTTTGGTTGTGTCATTTTGTTCAGAAACCTTATCAAACAATTGAGCTCTTAACTTAGCATTTTCACACATCGTGTCATGTAATTTATTTTGGAAAGAGTCAATTATTGTTTTAGTTTGAGCACGTGTTACTGAGATAGAGTCAAACAGGTTTTTGTATGTAGTCTTAAGATGAGCATTTTCTTTTTCATAATTCCGAACCTGAAACTCTAATTCTACGTTCTCATTTTCTAGTTTCTGAGACAAAGGATCAAGGGTATTTGATACACATGGAGTATCCTTACTTTTACCCTTTTGATCTCCCAACTGAGCTTGCAACCGTTCGATCTTTTGTTGCATGTCATTATAAGCTTTATCGTACGAAATTTTGTCATATTTGCATTCTTCACACTTTTTGTACCAATCATTCCAAAGTTTAGCATATTCATTCTCCTTTTTAATGATACAGTTTTCAAAGCGTTCTTTCGTACGTTCAAGCTCAGTTTGGAGATTTGATGTATCTATAACAAAATTATTTTGCACAATAGACATAATATCTTGACTGACAACTGCTCTCAAGAGACGCTCAATTTCCAATTCCAATGCCTTGTGCTTAGCAAGAGATTCATCAGCTTCTTTTGCAAGAGATTGGAAGTCTCGAACAAATTTGGCTGCTTCTTTCAAAAATTGTATTTCGAAATTTTGCACTCTAGCGTCAACTTGATTAACGATAGGGAAAATTTCATCTTTTACAATTTTGTGAATCTCTTGGTGAGCAGAAGACGACCAATTGTGTATTTCTAAAGTCATTTTTTGTTTAACAACACGTTGAAGAGTCACAATGGTGCTTTTTACCTCATTTAGAAATTTTCGTGCAACACTTGGTGTAGTATCATCCGAAAATTCTTCATTTGGTATTGAAATTGATTTAGAAACATTGGCCGTTTTAGAAGTATTTGAAAAATACAGCTCTTCACGTGACTTGGCCGTTTGAGAAACAAAAACCCCCGAAAGATGATTAATCTTTGTTTAATTTGCCGGTTTTATTTCTTTGTTTAATTGTTTCATTTTTAAGCGACTCTCTTGAGCAAGTTCCAGTGTCTCCTCAGAATCATACACAACAGGAGGATCATGCTTTTCCAATAGAACTTTGCCATTGTACAAACTTTGTTGTTTCTGCTGAGCTTGCTTGAGATAAAAAGGATTTTGATAACCCAAAGCCATTTTATGTTCGGTGTGGTAAAACGAGTCTGGCTTAGGTGAAAGCATGTGCATCGTTTGAATCGATTGACCCGTTTTAACCAAAATATTATCTAATTCCTTTATCTTATTCTCAAGTTGAATTTGTTTATCAAGAAGCTCGTCTTCGCGTATTTTGAAATCAGACTTCAACTTTTTCTTTTCTTCAAGAAGAGAAGAAACAGTTGATTTTTCCTTTGAAAGCTGTTTATTTAAATTTGAAATTTCCTCATTCAAAGTCGTTATTTGTTTACCGGAACTTAAGTGAAGTGCATTTATCTTTTTAGTAAGACATTGTTCTTGATAAACAGACTTTTGATAACATCTTTCAAGTTTGTCATATTTATCTTGACTGATTTCAAAATATTTTTCTTGATTTTTATATCTAGTAAGCTCAGTGGTCAAATCAGTATTTGTTTATTTTATTTTGCGATTGACCGAGTTGACCTTTTCAACTTCAATTGCCAAATTATTATATAATGATTCAAAATAAGCACGTGTTTCCTCAACAGTCGTAGGATGTTGATCTACTGTTTCCCCATCTTGTTCCACACTAGAAACCTCAGAAATAACATTACTATCATTCTGTTGTACTTGGTGTGGTTCAGGAATGGGTTCGAGTAGCTCAGTATACTGTTCCTCTTGAGTAAACATATTAAATATCTCATTATCATAACAATTGTCATAGTTGTGTACCTCAGCTGATCCGTCTGAGTCATAGACGGGAGCTTTGTTAGTCTGAGTACCCGATGTCGATGCTTGCTGCAAATTAGCCATCAAAATGCAGTTTGCATTGACTTCCTCAATCTCATCAAGATCCATTGCAGCAACCATCAAATCAAACTCTTCAGCTTGGAGTTGGATTCCTGCTTCTTCCTTTTGAGCAATCAACAACTGAGTCTGAAGATAAGCAGCATCCCTTCTCCTTGGTCTGACTGTGTAGTTCCTAGCAAGATGACCCAATCCTCTGCAGTTGTAACACCTTATCTGATTACCATTATTCCCAATTGTATTACCCTCAGCCCGTGCTGCTACAACATTACCATTCCTATTCGGATTTTGATTAGCAATTCCCGGAACAACAAGTAGCTCATTCTGATTTCTAACATTCTGAACACTCGGATTCTGAACTGCATTCTGAACAACCTGATTCCCAACATTCTGTACTGCATACTGTCTAAACTGATTCCCACCATTGCCTCCAACCATCTGCATCTGTTTGTCTTGACCTATATTCATACCCGGCTGAGCAATCTGCCTATTATGAGGGTTTGATGAAATTCTCTGGTTGTTGTTGGTTGTTGTTGAGTAGTTTAGTTTGAATGCCTTCGCCATTAGAACAAGTGCCATGTTCATTACGGTTGTGGGATCTGTAATGTCTTCGGGATTTGGCATTGGTTGTTGCATGTAGTTCTGGTTGAATAATGGTTGTGGGTTATAGTTGTTGTTGTTGTTGGGAAGTGGTTGTTGCATGCAGGTACTTGATGATGGTTGATCTTGGTGAAACACTGGATAATTGAAAGGATCGATGGAATTTAGCATGAGTGCTAGCGGATCATGTGTTTTTGCAAGTCGTTCAGCTCTTAGATCATTCACCTCCTTTTGATTGTACTTCAAGAAATCATACAACTGGGTGTAATCTACTGTATGTAAGTCCTTTGTTTGATGAACAATGGTAACATGTCGACTCCATTCTGGTTGTAAGTTGTTTAGGAACTTGAGATTACTGGCAAGCTTTTCTGGAAAGTGTATGTTTCTCTTGAAATCATTCATCAACTTTAAGAAACGATGATAGTAAGACTCAATCGATTCCCCATCAGTGAAAGTAAACATTTCCCATTCATTAAACAACTTAGCCTTTTTCTCTTGAATTCCGATATCAGAACCTTTCATCATTTGTTGAACACGTAACCAGATTTCCTGAGCAGTTTCACAACTATCAACAGCAGCATAGATGTCTTCAGGAAGACCGAGAAGAATAGTCTGAATTGCTTGATCATCAGCTTCCATCTGCTTAATTTCTGCTTCCGTGAGTTCATCGTCAGTTTGTTCATGAAACGTTTCAGGAACAGGAACTGTACGGGCTGGATCACCTGGTTCAGGAATCATTCGTCTGACATAAGGACCATTCATAATGGAGTTGTAGATTAACTTTCCATTTGGTCTACTCTTAGCATAACGGAGAAGACGTGATGACCATGGAACATAGTTCTCTTTGTTAAGCATAGGAGGGCGGTTTTCGGAACCGGCTGCATAAATGTCTTGTTGAGTCGACATTGCAAAGATGATGTGAAATGATAAACAAGGATCTTTAGTGGGTAAAGTGATTGTTGTTGTGGATTGAAATCAATTGACGTTCACGGGATTTTACAAATCTTAGATTTAAACCGAGAAAAAAATTGAATCTTTCGCGGGATTTTACAAAATTAAGAAGAAACCGTGAAACAATAATTAATTGATGTTGAAATCGTTGTAGAGATTGAATAAATTGAGGTTTTGTTGGCGAAAAATGAGCTTAAAACGATGACCGGTGCACAAACGTTGAACTTAGAATGAGTACCGGTTAATTAAAACTCAAATAAGGACAAACGGTGCAATTGAAATTCACTTTGGAGGGCTAATGGGCTGATTTGAAGCAATAAGGACAAACGGTGTAAATTTGTTTTAACAATGAGGGTTAATAAACAAAGAAAGGATGAGAGATGAATTTGTCATGGAGTCCAGGGACTGAGTTTGTAAATTTCGAAATCTAGTTATTAAATACCAATATTCCCTCCAAAAAAATTTGTCAGCTTCGTTTTCAAAATATAAAAATAACGTTTTATTGTTTTGATCCTTTTTAACTCGTACGGTTATCGTCGGTGAAATGCGAATATACCACGTTGATCGAAATGATGTCACGATCACGATGGTATAAGTTATAAGTCCCGTAGTATACCGTCACTCGAACTCGAAAAAACCGAAATGATTTAAAACCGTGTAAACTTGTGTTCTTGTGGATTGCTAATTCGTTTGCTACACAAATTTGCGAATTCGGGAGACAAAGGTCAATTGCTAATTCGTGTGCTATATCATGTTGCTAATTCGGGGCCTCCTTGTGAGTTGCGAATTCGTGTGCTTTCCAAAATTGCAAATTTGTATGATGAAGGAAATTGCTAATTCGTGGTCTTCACTGGTTGCTAATTCGTGTACAATGAAGAAACTTGCTAATTCGTGTGATGAAGAGTGTTGCGAATTCGTGTACTGTCGTCCTTGTCGTTGTTTTCTAGCAAAACCCACCAGAAACCGTGTGGCCTTGTTGCTAAATAAGTGGATCTATGTTTCCTACCTTGTCTTCACCCGTGTGGATCACAAAGGATAAGCACAAACAAAAAGCTTGAAAATAAGCTTTGTTAACCCAGAAAATAAGCACTCCAAAAAGCTAGAAAAACTTGAAATAAGCTTGTTTATCACAAGAATGAGCCACAAAGTGAACAACAAATAAGCTAGAACAAAGACTTTTGTTTTTCTTTGTCAATACCAAAACGCACCCTACTGGTGGAACATAGAAAACAAAAACTTAAGATTGAATAATAGTAAAGCGTCAACTAGCGGAACAAAAATCATGAGTTTTGTTGGATCGTCCGAAACTACGTTTTACTTATACAAGGCTCGGGAATATTTAATGACCATCACTTTAATAACTACACGGCTAACAAGTTTTCTATTTATATGGTCTGGAAAAAGGTCGATACGGCGTATCCAAAGTCTTGGATACGACGTATTAGGGATTTCTTAGAGTAGGGACCATGTTTGATATCTTCCAGAATATTTTATTTCTATATAGCTTGAATACGGCGTATTGGATCTTGTTTCTTCATGGTCTCTAGTGATTGCAGACACAGACACGCCGTATCTTCCTTGATGGATACGACGTATTGGTTGTCAGAACAGTAATCTTCAAATGTATTCGTTTAAGCTTCAGAATGCGTGCCTTTTTGCTAACTTTCACCAAGTACTCCATAATTATTGTAATTCTCAAATAGAAATGATTAAGTAATAATTCTTTGCAATAATTATATAAAATAGGTTAATTACATGGGATAATTGATGCTATAAAAGTGACGTTATTTGATGTTATCAAATATCCCCCCACTTGAATCCTACTAGTCCTCAAGTAGCCTTTAGATGTTTATGAAAATTTATCCCTAAGGACGTTTTCCGTTTAAGCATTTATTTGATCTATTACGAGTACACAACCAAACACCTCACGAAATAGAAAGATGAAAACACTCAAATCACTCGACTAATCTATGTGGTAACATGTAACTAATTTGCTCAATTGCTTGGTCATGACGAGTATTCTATCATAGGCTTGGCAGGGATACACATCTCCACCACTAGAGCTAAGGAGTAAACAAGTTTATAAAGGTAAATTGGGTTTTTATATAAAGGCTTAGAGTTGATCATTCTACAATCTTTTACCAAAAGTACCACACTAACAAGGCAGCTGAAGCACACATACATGGCCGTAATGACGGAATAGACATGTGTGTTTGATCACATCCTCATTCGAGTTTAACCAAGGGTATGAAGAATGATATAGGGTAGGGATCTTCTAACTTTCACCAATAGTAATAAACCAACAAGGCAGCTGAGACATGCATACATGGCCGTAACGACGGAATAGACATGCATGCTCGCACACATCCTCATTCGCGTAAAACCCATGGTTAATGATTAGGAAAGGGAAATAAATTGTTGTTAAATAAAAATTACGAAACAATAATTAAGTCTAAGATACAATTTGCTAGATACTTTTTTAAGACCGTTACCATGATAAAGACACAACTATTTACAACGTCTTGATCATAGATCAAAAACAACAACCAACGTTGGCGTTCCTGTAACGGTCAACTTCCCAGTCATCCTATACTTTACATACTTTACAAGACAAGTAGCGATATCTACCACTTTTTACACTACTCTACATCGTTGACTTATAGACGTATCAATGAATAATCGATCCTTCATATAATTCCTTTGGTATAAGCTTATTTAGAAACGATTATCTCCAAACTTTTCTTCTCTTTTTTGTTGCGATTTTTATAATTTTTTGATTTTTTTAACATATGCTAACTACAAAACTCGGTGTAATTTCACCATCTTTACTATCATAATAACTCTGGATAGTTCCTTCGGTAATTCTTCATTCTTCGGATGTACCAATAATTACGTTGGTAGCAAAAATACAAGAGTTTTGACTACTTTATACATTCCCATTTACAATGTTCAAATTTCTTCCCAACCGTACCAAAGATAGAAAATTGACACAAGACTCAGGAAATACATACTTTACACTTTAAGCAACTAGCAATTGTAAATAAACTTAATCTAACAGGGTGGGCTAAGGTGTAAAGGTGTAACAAAACAAATAGTTGGTGTAATTCCTAAAAGATTGGCTCTACGAGTTTTTCTAGGGGTATCTTACTCTTATAATGAGAGTAAACAAATGGTTTATACGGGGGTTAATTAACTAGTGTAGTTAGTTAATAAACAACATGTAAAGGCTTTTTGGGTGTAATCCTAAAAATTTACCAATTTAAACAAGTTACTCTATCTAAATCCATAGTACTCATTATTGTGGTCTCGAATAGATATACCAAGCCAAGTTCTAAAGTCTACTACATCACCGGCACACTCATATTTTATGGAATTTGGGTAAACATTTGGAAACAGATAAGGTTAAATCCTTACAATATCTAAGAATGGTTATTGTGTGCGGGTTATGTAACAAGTAATTTCACAAAAGTATGCTTTGAATTTTTTTTAAATTTGAGCATAATTTAAGTATTTTAGTGTGAAAAATAGGACAAGTAAACATTCTAATTCCATCCCCCCACTTGAATTATACAACATCCTCGTTGTATAGATAAAACATTAAAAACTGGAATTAAAAAGAATTAGAATGAGAAACTCCTCTGATATTTTTGCTCGATAGATTCTCTATGTTGAGTTTATGAGCAAGATTTCATGTTGAACAACCGTCTTGAGATTTCAAGACTCCAACACTTCAAGATTTCTAGATCGTAGATCCTTCACCAATATTCGTTGATTTCTTTTCCAGCGAGATCCTGTGCAAAATATAGGAAAAACATGCAAAATCCTATCTCGGGTATCTACGGTTAATTTAAATAAGCTAAATAAAGCTGTACAGGAAACCAATACGCCGTATCCATAAACTAGAATACGCCGTATAGAAACCTATAAAAAGTATCTAAATACGGGCCAGTCTGTTGAATACGCCGTATCATGTGCATGAATACGCCGTATTGACAGAACTGACAATAATGTTTAAAGTGCATAAAAATAAAGGACTGATAACGTCCAGACATTCAATACGCCGTATTGTATGGATTGAATATGCCGTATTGATGTCTAGGAAGACAGACTCGATAAAATTAAATAACAATCCGGGTTGTCTCTCGGGAAGCACTTTTGTTTACAGCGAAGTCTTTAAGTTATACTTTTTCCTTCAGCTCCTTCATTCGGTGCGCTTCACCTTCCATCCGTTGTCCTTTTTTCAAAACATTTCTTGGTAGATTTTGGACATGCTATCTTCGTTTCTTTCCCAAGCATCATATTCACATCTTCTTATAGCAATGTATTATTTGTTAGGTCCAAGTGAATATTTAATAGCTTCAAACTTTTCTTCTTTGCAAACCCTTTTGTTTGGTTGCACATCATTAGAATTGGATGTATCGCTGCATTTGTGCTTCGTCTGGCCTCGTTCATCTTTTTTCAATGTTTTACTTTTCTTGAGTTTTCAAATAAGGCTTGAAGAACGAGTCAGTAGTAGTGTTAGGTGGATTTCTATAATCATATTCCTCCCATTCGTCATCGCTTGATATGAAGTCATCAGTTGATTCATTATTTTCCCATCTATAAATCCAGGAATGACATAACGCACCTTTAGTCATTCGATTAATTCTTTCATCTCTAACCATGCCTTTAATTCATAATAGCCAGGCTCGTCCGTATTGTTGCTGTTTGCGACATAATTCATGCCATTACGTTATATCGGGAAGTATTTACAGAAAAATCTTCCAACAAGTATACCCCAGGCGGTGATCTTACCATCCCACTCATCTATCCACCATTGTTTTGCATCACCAGCTAGTGAGAGGGGAAAAACCTTTGTGCGTAGTCGATCGGTGTCCACATTAGGAGTTTTAATTAAATCTAGTATTTCAAGAACTTTAGTAATGTGTTCGACTACGTCTTCATCAAACATCCCGTGATATGCATTACTTTTTAATTCTATCAAAAGTTCCTTAATGAGTTTAATATCTAAGTCGTTGTTAGAAAGACTGGATTCAGTTTGAGCTTTTTCCATGAATTCCTTTAGAGTTGGTTCAACCATAACTTCTTATAGTATCTTCTTCAATCAACTAGCTCTGATAATTATGATCTGCTTACAAAGGTAAAAATATCAGCATGATTTGCTCTAAAGAAAGATAAAAAATTAAGCACGTAAATCAAATACGAAAATTAAGGCTTCTGTTACTGTATCAGATGGTCAATACGCCGTATTCAATGGATCTGAATACGCCATATTAATCTTTTGATTCGATACACTATATTGGATAAGAAGGTTAGATACACCGTATCCAATGAAAGTGGATACGCCGTATCGGGTTATCGACTAGAACAATGTATTATGAAAACAATCAAATACACAAATATACAAGCAAATATACAGAATATATACACTAATCTAAATTACACTAATCCTAAGGTTTAGATCTAATCTAATGCTAAAAACCAAAATATCAAATAAAAATCAAGATTAATTCTTACTCATTCCCGTCTGTCACGCGGGTGACCCGGGTTCGATCCCCAGCAGTGGCGCCAAAAACTTGATCGTGTCGTTGTGTGGTTTGTAATTTATAATTCAAGTTTTAAATTTATATTTTGCCGACTTAACCAAAAACAACACTTTAACGGGCAGTGTACCCGGTCGGTGGTAGATTCGTGGTAAGTAGGGTGTCGATCACTAAGAACGAGGAACACTTTCAATTTATTAATACTTTAGTTTTTCTAATCTAAGTTACTCTAATCTATACTAAACCTATGTTAGTCCTAAATCTAATGGAAAAGGGGGTTTTCAGTCTACGAGACTGGCACGGGTTTAGTGGTGACTAAAATCAATTAAAGACACTAAAAACACGCAAGCAAATTAACAGAAGATAAAAGAGCGGTCTAGCCAAATATAAGAAAACTGTATTAACCATTATTAATCCAATCAGAACGTTGGTTTGTTTATTAAGTGCAATGACTACTTATCTCGAGGTGGCATATCATTCTTAAGACTTAGGCGGTACTTCTTCCTAAGACCTAGACACGTAGAATCCTGTCACAATTAAACGCATCCGCATAAAGCATCCTTATTTGCTGATTATAATCTATTTTAGGGATTAAAGCAATGGTGATCTTGTTAAACCCTAGCTCATAGAAACTTTACCCACTTACTGCTTATGGCAATTCATACACTAGTAGTCCACTAACCAAGTCTTTACCAATTAATTGAGAACATACTCGTTGATCCCTAGGTCACATGCTGGTCCAACTAAGCTCACAATCTAAAGGCAAAGATAGGTCGTCATTTGTGATCCTATTGGTCTAGATGTATAAATCACTATATGGAGAGCCATCCCGGCATCTAGATTACTTGGTTCGTATCACTAGATCCAGTTGAATGATAGGTCACATACAAAAGCACGTAAACAAGTATATTGATAAACATAAACAAGCAATCAACGATAAATTAAGCAATCAAGATAAACAAACCAAACATTAAGATCTTCATAATAATGGCTAATACCCGAAGGTATTATCCTTCAAACGTCATAATTAATACAAAAGTAATGATTTAGTCAAGGTAAACTAACCGAGTTAAAGAATGATACTAAAAGCTAAACGATTACAAGAGTACAAGATATTACACGTTGTCTCCTATGGAATTGATTGCGTTGCAGGACCTCTTCTGCTCTTTTTCTCCTCTGAAAATCAACTTTTATGGTTTAGGTATCGAGAATATGATTTATCACACTTAAAACTTGTTTTTGAGTTTTCTATTTATAAGGTCTGGAAAAAGGTCGATACGGCGTATCCAAAGTCTTGGATACGGCATATTAAGGATTTCTTAGAGTAGGGACCACGTTTGATATCTTACAGAATATTTTATTTCCATATAGCTTGAATACGGCGTATTGGATCTTGTTTCTTCGTGGTCTCTGGTGAGTGCAGGCACAGATACGCTGTATCTTCCTTGATGGATACGGCGTATTGGTTGTCAGAATAGTAATCTTCAAATGTCTTCGTTTAAGCTCTAGAATGCGTGCCTTTTTGCTAACTTTCACCAAGTACTCTATAATTACAGCAATTCTCAAATAGAAATGATTAAGTAACAATTCTTTGTAATAATTATATAAAATAGGTTAATTACATAGGATAATTGATGCTATAAAAGTGACGTTATTTGATGTCATCAGTAAAACACCTTCTTTTAGTAAGAATCACCGTATATTATCTTTGATAACTTGCTGCCTTTGAGATATCGCTTCCATTTAATGTTATCTTTGATAGTTATGCACGATGCCTTATTAATCGATGGAGTTTTATATACGCTAGTTATAAGCTTGAAACTACCATATTGCCGATAAAAAAACTAACTAGTGTGGTGTTGTTTTATGCAAATAAGTTTTACCATGCACAAGTGGGAGAAATCTTTATTGTGTGCAAGGAATAACTTAGAACAATATGACTAATGTTTTCTCTAGACTGCAAAGTAAGAAAACTATTACTATACTAAGAGTTCTACACATTTAATGTATGTAGGCCTATTAAGAAAATGTGTCAGGATAAAAAAGGTAAGCTACATGATTAAATTAACTTGAAATTACTATGAAGACCATTAATTGGTGCTCAATTTTACTTTAGTTTAACAATTGTTATGTCTTCTTGTTAAATACATGTACATTAAGTCCTTTACTTATGAAAAGACTTATGACGTAAAGTAAAATGTTAACTTGTTATGTCTTCATGATTAAGACATGTACATGAAGTCATTGACTTGGTCAAAGACTTATAACAAATAGTAATATATAGGTTGTTTATGTCTACTTGTTAGAACATACACATTAAGTCGTTGACTTGATCAAAGACTTATAAAAGAATGCAATTTAGCTTAGTAACACTATTGATACCATTACATTTTAACTTAAGTTGGTATAATAGGAAAATCCATAAAGTATAAGATCAATCTTATTGATTTTATGGTATGTCCAACAAGGTTAATCAAACTTTATATTGATATTGTTTTGATCAATGATGACCTTAAATAATTTGACTCCTAAAAGAGATCAAGGTTAGATAATTGAGTATGTCGTGGATATACCCAATAAGACTTCAACCTAGAAGGTTAATTAAGATAAAATGAGATGAATCTCATTATGTCTTGATTGAAGTTCTAAATTTAGTAAAAATCTCTTGGAGATTATTATGGACAAATGCCTATAAATATTAAATGTATTTTGGTGGATACCCACAGGTAACGATGGGACACCATTTCTACAACCCACACGAGAACAAAGTTTCTGTTGCTCGTCATGCTGAGTTATTTGATAATAGTCTCAAATATACAAGAAGTGAGTGGGAGTCTCACTTTGCTAAAAGAGAGTGGGAGTATTGTAGGTCTTGAATTAATTCACGAAGAAGATACATAAACCTTCTAAAAGCACTAGCGAATGTCATACTAAGGCAAGGCATGAAAATATTGGACCTTAGAATGATGTTACTCATATTTATAGATCCGCAAGGATACCTTATTATATGTTTCTATATCAATGATGAGGATTATGAGTTAGAGGATCGTTGTGAACCTGCTACCCATAGGAGATGAATTATTTGATCTTGGATTTAATGAATGACTTTAAAACTATGAATGAAGAGATGCTGTCCAAAATAAGATAATCATATTCTTGGAATTTGTTTTATCTTTAACCTATCGGTTTGATGATGAGGTTTAAATAAGTTTCCTTTTAGAGAAGACTCATAGGGACAATATTGTATAGATATTTATTGCACTTCAAATGACATAAGTGTTAACTCGTATTAAAGAAATTGACTATGATTAAAACTTCCTCATTTACGAACTTTAAATATATAAAGATGATTTGATTGTCATACTTGTTTTCTTGGAAAGAAATATGATATATTGGATTTCAAGAACTCTTTATTGATTGATTAGCTAGCGAGGATGATATGTAATTAAATAAGGTTTTATGAATCCAAAATATTATCTTTACAAGTATACAAAAATGCTAGTATCCAAGTATGGATTAAAAGCATGCATCTAATGAGCATAATCTTAAGTTTAATTGTTAAATAAATCACTTGTTGGATAAGTTTTTTAATTATAAATAAGATAGCTCATGAGTACATCTCAAAGCTAGTGGGAGTAATTGTTTTACTTTTCAAAAATAGATTATGTTATTGAACATAATTAGAAACAATTTATTTAGCTAAGTAAGATTTTATCCCTTAGATTGAAATAAAGTTTCTTATAAGTATTTTAGGAGATGAAACATGCAACCTTGGAATAATATGTTTGATACATATGTGGTGAATTAAGTCCGAGTACATTATGAAATATCATTGAGTGTAACTCGAATGATATATCTCACTTGGTGAGATTGAACACATGAATGAAGGCCTTAAGTCCCACTAAAGGATTCATTATGGACTTCATATTATGTATGGGATAAGTTGTATCATTTGCATGAATGTTAAATGATTTGAAAACATTAGAATCTAATTGAAAGATATTAGAAGGAACATTCTGATTAATGTTTAAATTAGGAATTCATTCTTGGAATTAATAATGAAGATACTATGGATATACATTGAGGTAATCGTAGTAAGATCATTATGATCAACAAACCTTGGGTTTGTGTGATATCCAAACATTATTAAAGATGTGTTCAAAATTTATGATAGTTTGGCATAGTGTTGTTTATATACACTAGTGCTTGTTTTAATTGAGATGATACTCAATCTTTGTAGAAGCAAGTTTTCATCATTATATGATAACATTGCTGGCTATACATGCTTGGTTTAAAAAGCATAGTTGCATAATACTATATTAAAAGAATAAGAATGCTTTACAGTTTCGAAAACTGTTGAGATGATTGTCTTCATTAGGATGTTTTGTGTACTTCTTATGAAATACAATGTGACTAGACTCATATAAGTAATACTTATATGTGAGTGCACACTTACAAAATAACAATCATCATATTATTTAAAGAATTTCACTATTTATGAATTTTTTGAAATAAGTATTCTTAAAGTCTCACAAGAGCATAACCTAGTTAATTTGTATTTAACCAGGATCGTCATGCATTGATCTTATTTGGTATTTGGATAATAGAACAGTAAGCAGTTGTATTAAACAATGAATTGATATACGTGGTATGATCGTTTTCATTTATACTAATGTGTTCTATATTTGCATGTTTAAATCCTTGAATAAATTTATTTATTCTAAACTATATCCATTGTCAGTTAACAATATGGGAATATTGTTAAGATAGGGTAAATGTGAGTGTTTGGTTGTATTTTGGAGAATATGTAAAGATGATTTTGCCAACTTCACATGTTATTCAATGAGGTTGAATATTGGATACCCCACTTATGTAGATCACTTTATAGATTGACGTCATTAGGTGCATTACACATATGGTGAAAGTTAAGTTTATCCTTAGACTTGAGATGCAAGCAGGTTTTGCATGAATGGATGGCATTTCTTGATTTTAGTCAAACGTTATACTGTCAAAAGGTAGTTATTAAGGACTATTTTCAGAAATGTTTTGAAGTACATGACGGACACTTGTAGTCAAAATTAGATTTGTTCCTCCACTTAAGTGGGAGTAAGTTACTTATTGGGCCCCTCGTTAGGTTGATCAGATGTTTGCGTGGCCACGCCCAAAGTGTAGTTAAGATGATTCTTTTTACGTTTGGTAATCATGATCAATATAGATGCGAGAAATAAATCATTAAATTATGGAATGACTATTGATCCATATCCATATTTAACATTGTATCAGAAACAAAGGGATATGACTAACCTAAAACAATTAAAGGCTGAGTTGTTTATCGAAACTATATACTCAGGTATTTCTAGGAGCATTAATGATGTTGCTAGACAATTCGTCAATGTTAGTATGTTATATTCTATGACTGACATTCGCAAGTGGGAGCTGTTGGTTTGTGCTCATGTCATATGGATATTTATACAGCTAGGAATACATGAGCCTATGAGGTTCGCACACATATACACATAGATATCACTCTATTGGTATATATAATAATATAAGCATATATTTATTATATATTTATTTAATACTCGATTAATGTATATAATAATATAAGTGTATATTTATTATGTATATTAATATTCCAACGATAGAATACTAACGGTCGTTAATTAGTTCGTTTACGAATAATTAACAATAAAGCTTTTTAATTAATGGGTAATTAAATGTAATTAACCATAAATAATTAGAAAACTCAAAAATTCAACACCAAGGGGTGTTGGACTTGTGTTCAACCGGATATGGAGTACCAAGGGATGGATTAGGCTTTTGAGTTATCTTTTCCTACAAGTTATGTATTTTAGGTAAACCCTAAAATCATCTACTATATAAGGAGGATCCTAGAGCTCATAATTCTGATCCCATTCCCTTCTTCTTCTCCTTGTAATCGAACCAAACAAACAACCTTTAAGGTTTTTGATTTTTTTGATTACTTGACGTATTCTTAAGCGTTCGTTCATGGAACTAGCATTCGGGTGGTATTGGTCAACGTGTAGTGTACGATACGCGTAGAGGTTACTTACTTTAGTAACTCGAACGGTTTTTGGTTTTGCATGTATTACACACATGCGTGTACTCGAAGAAATCTTTGATTTTTCACGTAGCTTGGTTGCTATTCAGTATGTTTTCTGTTTATGTTAGTTATAAGTGCTATATGAGTTTAATTCCGCTGCGTAGCTCGTATGATATTAATGGAATATTAGGTTATTTTAGATAATGATTTCCAACACTATAGTACCTTTAGTGAAACCTTTAGACATCAGGAAATTTGAGAGTTCATCATACCAGGCTCTTGGAGCTTGCTTCAATCCATATAGAGCTTTCCTTAGATGGTAGAATTTTTTTGGATGATCAGGATCAACGAACCCTTTTGGCTGAGCAACATAAACCTCCTCTTTTAGTAGACCATTAAGAAAAGCCGTTTTGACATCCATATGATAGATTAGAAAGGATTTGTGTGTAGCGTAGGAAAAGAAAATCTGAACAGCTTCTAAGCGAGCAATTGGAGCAAAAGATTCTTCGAAATCAATACCCTCTTCCTGAGCATAACCCTTAGCTACAAGTCATGCCTTATTGCGAATTATAGTATTGTCTTCATCCTTTTTGTTCTTCCATAACCACTTTAGTTTGATGATAGTTTTTCCAAAGGTTTTGTCGACTAGTTCCCAGACTTCGAGTCTGTCGAACTGATGAAGCTCTTCCTGCATTGCCTGGATCCATGTGTATCATCTATTGCTTCCTTAATGTTTTTTGGTTCAGCAGTACTTACGGTGAGCGCAAACATGCACATTTTAAGATCTGTTGCAAGTTGTCATCTTGTCTGCACTGGCTTGGATGGATTTTCACGAACTTGTTCTAATGGATGATTTTTGGTCCATCGGTAATTGGATTGGTGACGTTGGTAGAATGTATGCATATTTGAATTTTATCAACATTGCGTGAGGAAGACTCAATAACTTCTTGTACAGGTGTACAGAAAGGATTGAAACATTTATATGGTTAAAATTGTGCATCTGCTGCTTGATCATTGTTGTTTTCCTTAGCATTGACATTAGTTGTTGGAGTTGTCGATGCTGTTATAGGTTGAATATTTGATGTAGGTTGTGTGTCTTGTTGTTTAGAATTATCAAAGAGAGCGGAAGACTTTGATACACTTTGATTTCTTGCAGTGAAGTATTCTTCGAATAAAGGACTGAATAGAAAATCCAACACTTGTAATGACGGAGCATTTGTGTCTGCTGGAGGAGAAACATTTGGAACCAGCTTTAAACTTGAAGGTTCATTGCTGTGGTCGTGAATTCCGAGGCTTGAATTGTTATGTTAAAACGTCATCTCGGTTCGTTCAAAACTCGGATTTTGTCATTGGGGTGCGAGGTCTGAGGTGTTATTATCAACATACATCATTTGTCTTGGGGGCGCGGGGTCGGGGTTGTCATAGTCCAACGCCATTGACAATTCCTTGATTTCATCAAAGTTGATATGAATGGATTCAACTATTAATCTGGTCCTTTTGTTGTAGACCCTGTATCCCTTCGACTGAGTAGTGTATCCCACAAAAATGCACGGATCCCCTTTCTCCTTTATCTTGTCAAGGTTTTCACCATCTCTGGTTAAGTAACAAGTGCATCCAAAGATGTGAAGGTGTTTAAGAGTAGGTTTTCTATCATTAATGATGTGATATGGTGTCTTTTCATGTTTAGGGATTATGAGAGATCTGTTCTGGGTGTAACATGCGGTTGCAATTGCTTCAGCCCAAAAGAATAAAGGAAGTTTAGAAGCAGAAAGCATCGTTCGTGCAGCCTCAACTAGAGTACATTTCCGTCTTTTGATAACGCCGTTCTGTTCAGGTGTTCTAGGAGTGGATGTTTGGTGTTCAATTCCTTCTTCTTTAAAGTATGCATGGAGTGTCTTGTTTAAGAACTCTGTACCTCTGTCAGTTCGAATAGTTATCACCTGGGCTTGAAGATTCCGTTGAATCATCTTTAGAAAGTCTTTGAGAACTTCTGGTGTTTCATCCTTGGATCTCAAAAAGTGAGTCCAAGTGTATCTGGAATAGTCATCGACAATCACCAGAATGTATTTCTTACCATTGATGCTTTCAACCCGCATAGGACCACGTAATTCCATATGAAGCAAAGCTAACCATTTCTTCGATCTTGTAACGACTACTGTCTTGAAAGAACTTCTTTTTGCTTTACCCACTGCACAAGAGGGACATAGTTGATCCTTTACAAACTTCAACTTTGGTAAGCCATTCAAAATGTCGTTCTTAGAAATCAGATTGATGGTATCGAAGTTAAGATGAGAAAGTCGACGATGCCATAACCATGCTTGAGTTGGTGAAGCTTTTGCCAAGAAACAGATTGGAGTTGGTGAAACTAAGTCTTGAAGAGTTATTGTGTAGAGATCAGATCCACGAGTACCCGAAAGTAAGTCGTTACCCTTAAGATCTCTAACAAAACAAGTAGATTTCCTGAAAGCAACCTCCAAATCCGCATCAAAGAATTGACCAACTGAGAAGAGATTGTGATTAAGGCATTCGACATAATAAACCCTCTTGATCGTTGTATTTCCTCAAACCAAATCCCCATAACCAAGAATTGGTGCAAATTGATCATTGCTGAACCGTATTGTACCCAGATATTTTTCAACAAAATTGCTCAACAGCTTGAGATTTCCAGTCATGTGCTTTTTACATCCAGAATCAACAATGAATAGGATGATTTGTACAATCTGCAAGAGAATTAGAGGACGATGGTACATTTGACAAATTGGATCCTAAAGTATTTGTGAGCTTTAAGACATTAGTTATCCTAGATGCAATATCTATAGTGGGACTAATACTTATGTTCACATTTTCTTTCCTTATTTTAGGCACCCAAATCATTTTGGTTTTAGGCTTCCACTTATATCTTGATGGACATTGTTTTGTAATCCACCAAGTCCATCTCTTACTAGTGTTCTCATAAAGCATCCTAAAGTAGCTGTTGGATTTCTGGATAGTGGATTCTGAAGCAACCTTTTTCTTAGGGGATATTGCAACATATTCGTTCACATTTTTAATGGGTTTTCTAGTTCTAATAGGCACTTCATGAGGCTTCTTAGATCTAGCATCCACGTCATTCAAAAACTTAGAAACCTAAGCATCATGATTTGAATTAAACACACATTTACCACATGTTACACAGACAACGTTAACATTTGAAGTTCTGGAATTTAAACTGTCATTACACGCAGTTATAGACTTTGTTTTATTTGAAATACTAGAAATCCTAAGTTGGTCTTCTACTTCAGTCTTCTTAAACTTCACCTGACTATTGTTTTGCACGACCTTATCTTTCATTTGAGTGCTCTTAAGCTGTGGCCTGCTAACACTAGTTCTGTGAATTACTCATGTAGAGGTAGACATGCGAGGATTAGTTTTCCTAGAAGTCTGAGGTAACTAGGGTGCTCTAGTTTGTGTTGGCCTAGTGTCAATTTGATACATTTCTGGTTTAATCACAATTGTGTTTCTTACAGCTTGTCTTGCTGTTTGAGGTAAAATCTGTGAAGTGACTGGTTTTGATAAACCTTCTGACACACTAGTTTTGGTAACTGACTGTGTCTTTAAAATGTTTTTCCTCTCAAGAGAGTCTGAAAAAGGATTCGGTTTACCTAAAACTGATGGTTTGGGAATTCTGAGAGCATTTGGTTGTCGTACATGTGACAACCCACATTTTCAAGTCATGTTACGTGTTAGGAATTAATGGTCTTTATACTTAGTAATGTCAAGTCAAAGTGTTAGTACTGCTTGAGTTGCAACAGGCAGTATAAACTAGTTAGTACTGCCAGAAGAATATTAGTACTGCTAGGTATAAGTTAGTACTGCTAGTACTAACTTAACACTGCTGAAGAGTCTTTGTACTGCTGATAAATATTGAAGATAGCATGAAGATAAAGACGTGTTTAATGATAAGTATGGATTTATTCTGTGTATATCGTATATAGTTAGAATATATGTTGATATCTTATAGAAGTTTAGAAGATTTGTGGTTATCTTATAAAGGACTCCTTGGTGTATAAAAGGAGATCCTAGGTTATGGTTTTAGATATCTCTCAACATCAGTTTTCCATAAAATTTATAGCTTCAAGGTTGTAAACCCTATCACTACATCAAAGTGATCGTATTAATATATTGAAGCTTGTTGTGTTGATTATATCTTTCTGTCAAACATACTTTACTGTTTCATTGAGAATACTTCTTAGTGGTATAAACTAGATTCCGCATAGTTTATATCATTCACTCAAAGTTTCATTCTTAGTATTTTTGGATTTATCCAAGGATACTAAACCTTACAAGCTAAGGAGTTAAAGATCTATTCATTGGGATCAACAAGTGGTATCAGAGCTTGTTGTGAAGCTTTGAATAAGAAGAATCAACCAATACATCCTATATCTATTTTTCAAGTGATAAGATGGAGGTAGGAACTACTACTACCAATCTGACTGCAAGACTACCTTTCCTCAACCCAACAGACTATGATCTCTGGCTAATGAGGATAGAACAATACTTTCTAATGACTGACTACTCTCTATGGGAAGTAATCAAGAATGGGAATAAAGTGCTTAGGAGAACTGTTGGAATGGTTAAACAGGAATATGAAACCACTACTGCTAAAGAAAAACAGGACACAAGAAATAAGATAAAGGCAAGAGCAATCCTGTTGATGGCACTCCCAAACAAGGACCAACTGAAGTTCCACTCATATCAAGATGCAAAATTACTAATGGAGGCTATAGAGAAGAGATATGGAGGGAACAAGGAGTCCAAGAAGGTTCAGAGGACACTTCTCAAGCAACAATATGAGAACTTTGATGCATTAAGTTCAGAAACAATGGATCAAACCTTTGATAGGTTACAAAAGCGTATTAGTCAGTTAGAGATCCAAGGAGAAGTGATTAACCAGGTTGATATGAACCTAAAGCTGTTGAGAAGTCTTCTATCTGAATGGAAGACTCATGCTTTAATCTGGAGGAACAAGGTGGAAATTAAAACCATCAGTTTGAATGACTTGTATAATAACCTGAAGATATATGAACCTGAACTTACAGGATCATCAAGCACAAGGCAAAATTCACAAAATGTGGCCTTTGTATCCAACAGCACTAACAACACCAACAGCACTAACAAAGCAGATAATACTGCTCATGGAGTTAGTACTGCTCATACTCAAGGTAATGGTGTTAACTATACATCTCCAGATAATCTTTGTGATGCTGTGATCTGTACTTTCCTTGCAAGCCAACCAAACTCTCCTCAACTTGCTCAAGAAGATCTGGAACAACTTCATCCTGATGATCTGGAAGAAATGGATCTACAATGAGAGATGGCCATGCGGACAATCAGAGCAAGAAGGTTTATCAAGAGAACAGGCAGGAAGCTAGACATAAATGGTCAAAGAGTTGGTTTTGATAAGTCAAAAGTGGAATGCTACAATTATCATAAAAATGGACACTTTGTAAGAGAATGTAGGTTTCCAAGGAATCAGGAGAACAAAGGAAGAGAGAATAATACAAGAACTATCACAATAGAGACTCCTACTCAGAATGCCTTGATATCTCAAGATGGAATTAGAGGATAAGATTGGAGCTATCAAGCTAAAGAAGAGCAACCTACAATCCATGCATTGATGGCATTTACATCTTTAGGAAGTTCTTCTAGTTCAGATTCTAAGGTAGATTCTTGTTCCAAAACATGTATGAAAACTTATGCTACTCTTAAAGAACAATATGATAGTTTTTCTTCTGATTACAAAAAGTCTCAATTTAATTTGGTATCGTATAAAGCAGGTTTAGAATCAGTAGAAGCTAGACTAGCTCACTATAAGAAAAATGAGGTTGTGTTTGAAGAGAGCATAAATGTTTTAAAACTTGAAGTTTGACTAAGAGATAATGCCTTAGATGAATACAAAATGAATTTGGAAAAAGCAAAAAAAGAAAGAGATCAGTTAAAACAAACATTAGAGAAGTTTCAAAATTCATCCAAGTCTTTAAATGACATACTGGAAAGTCAAGTAATTGACAAGTTTAAAACAAGACTAGGATATAATGTAGCTACTGTAGCTTCTCCTGTAGTAGAAAGTTTTGTAAATTTATCGAATAAGTCTGGATCAGATAAGGGTTATCAATCAGTTCCCCCACCTTTATAAGGGAATTTCATACCTCGCAAACCTGATCTAACATTTATAGATGAAATAGTTGAAAGTGAGAATATGGATGTGACTACTATTATTTCACCTAATAATGTTAAGACAGTTGAAAATAAGGGTGTTTCCAACACAGTTGAATCTAATACTGTTAGGATGAACAATTCTAGTGCTCCAATCATTGAGGAATGGAACTCTAATGATGAAAGTGGGGTAGAATCTAATGATAGGACGGTTAGACCTAGCACTGAAAAGATAAAATCTGTTAAGACTGTTAGGGAAACAGATGAACCTAAACAAAACAAACACCATCCTAGAGGGAACCAAAGGAATTGGAACAATCTTATGTCTCAAAGACTAGGAAGTGATTTTAAAATGATTAATAAAGCTTGTTATGTTTGTGGTAGTTTTGAGCATCTACATTATGTGTGTGATAAAAAGGTTGTAAGGTCAGTGTGAAACAACTCAAGAAGGGTGAATCATAAGAACTTTACTAATAAAATGACTCACCCTCACCCCAAAAGAAGTTTTGTTCCACAAGCAGTTTTAACTAGGTCAGGGAAACTTAGTACTGCTGGTGCAGCCGTTAATACTATCAGACTAGTTAATACTGCTAACACAAAAGTAGTTAATATTGTCAGACCAGTTAATACTGCTGCCTCAAAACCAATTGTGAACCATCCTAGACTAAAAAAAATGCTTTCAAAAGAGGCACAGACACTTTGCAAACAAGAACAGTATTGTCAACACAAATGTTAATACTGCCAGGGTAAAACATACTACTGCTAGGGATAGAGCAGTAGTAAGTGAAAATAAGGAAAAGGGGCAAATGCTGTTAAGGCCTCAGCATGCTGGGTTTGGAAAGCCAAAAACAGCAGTGCATCAACTACATTTAAGAAATATTCTTACATTGATGCACGAGGCAGATCATGTCTATATGGCTTGGATCCCAAATGAGTTTATCTTTAATTTTTATAGGTTGGTAACCACAGCAGAAGGAGTATAAGGAAAAAGCAGTTATTGACAGTGGTTGTTCCAGGCACATGACAGGAAACAAGTGGCTAATTCTGATGGAATATGAAAGATATGATGGTGGATTTGTTTCCTTTGGTGATGGTAAAGGCAGAATTTCTGGAAAAGGTAAAATCAAAACAGGATCACTGGATTTTGATGATGTGTACTTTTGTAAGGAGCTTAAGTATAACCTGTTCAGTGTGTCACAAATCTGTGACAAAAAGAACAATGTTCTTTTTACTGACACTGAGTGTCTTGTCTTATCTTCTAACTTTAAGCTACTTGATGAAAGTCAAGTATTGCTGAGAGTTCCAAGAAAGGACAACATTTACAGTGTTGACCTAAAGAGTGTTGTTCCCACTGGAGGTTTAACTTGTCTCATTGCTAAGGCCATAATTGATGAATCCAATACATGGCACAGGAGGCTTGGGCACATTAATTTTAAAACAATGAATAAACTTGTGAAGGGAAACCTTGTAAAAGGTTTACCTTCAAAGATTTTTGAAAATGATCATTCTTGTGTTGCTTGTCAGAAAGGAAAGCAATAAAAAGCCTCCTATAAGAACAAGCTTGTGAACTCAATTAACAAACCCTTACATATGCTTCATATGGACTTATTTGGTCCTATAAATGTTAAGAGTTTAATGAAAAAATCTTATTGCCTAGTTGTCACTGATGACTTTAGTAGATTTTCTTGGGTATTCTTTTTGGCCACTAAGGATGAGACTAGTAGGATTCTAAAGAACTTCATAACAGAAATAGAAAATCAACTAGATTATAAAGTAAAAGTTATCAGGTGTGACAATGGAACTGAGTTTAAGAATAGTATAATGAACCAGTTTTGTGAAATGAAGGGGATTAAGAGGGAATTCAGTGTTGCTAGGACTCCTTATTAGAATGTTGTAGCTGAGAGGAAGAATAGAACACTAATAGAGGCTGCAAGAACTATGTTAGTAGACTCTAAGTTGCCAACCACCTTTTGGGCTAAAGCAATTAATACTGCTTGCTATGTGCTAAATAGAGTCTGAGTTATTAAGCCTCATAACAAGACACCTTATGAACTTATTCATGGAAGACCTCCACTGATAGACTTCATGAAACCTTTTGGGTGTCTTGTTACCATCTTAAATACCAAGGATCATCTAGGCAAGTTTGATGGAAAAGCTGATGAGAGATATTTTGTTGGGTATTCTGTGGTTAGTAAAGCTATGAGAGTATTTAACAAGAAGACCAGGATAGTTGAAGAGACCTTAAACATTAGATTTCTTGAAAATACACCTAATGTGAAAGGAAATGGACCAGACTGGCTTTTTGATGTTGATTATTTGACAATATCTATGAACTATGTGCCAGTTGTTGTAAAGAATCAAACTAATGGTATTGCAGGAACCAAAGATAACATTGTTATAGGTCAAGCTCAAAAGGAAAAAGAACCTGAACAAGAGTACATCCTAATACCTTTATGCACAATTGATCCTTTAATCTCTCAAGGTCCTAAGGAAAGTGAAATGGATGCTGGAATGAAGCCTACAGAAGTGAATGAAAATGAAGCTTCAGATACAAGTGGGAAGCATGATCAAGCCGCAAGAAGTGAGTCAGAAAGGCTAAATCAAAGGGAAATGCAGACTGAACACACTGACAGTACTAATTGTATTAATATTATTAGTACACCAGTTAATACTGCTGGACCTTCTGTTAGTACTGCTAATGCATTTGAAGAACATATTTTTGAAAGATTTTCTCTTTTCAAAAATGCATTTACCCTTCCACCTGTTCTAAATGTATCTTCAATGGATAATACTGGCATCTTTGGAAATGCTTATGATGATGAAGATGTGGAAGAAGAGGTTGATATGAACAATGTAATTTCATCTTACTCGGTCCCTGATTCTTCTTTCACCAAATTTCATAAAGATCATCCTGAAGATCAAGTGATTGGAAGTATAAAGACACCTGTACAAACAAGACACATGACCAAGATAAATGAAGAACATGGTTTGATTTCCTCGGTTCACAAGCTTAGGAGAACAAATCACAAAGATTTTCAAAATTGTCTATTTGCCTGTTTTTATCTCAAAAGGAACCCAAGAAACCAATTCAAGCCCTAAAAGATCCAAGCTGGGTGGAAGCAATGCAGGATGAGCTTCTACAATTTAAACTGCTAAAAGTTTGGACCTTAGTTGATTTACCAAGAGACAAGTGGGCAATTGGTACTAAATGGGTTTTTAGAAACAAAAAGGATGAAAGAGGGATAGTGGTGAAGAACAAAGCTAGACTGGTTGCTCAGGGTTATACCCAAGAGGAATGTATAGATTATGATGAAGTTTTTGCACCAGTTGCAAGGATTAAAGCCATAAGATTATTTATTGCTTATGCTTCCTTCAAAGATTTTGTAGTCTACCAAATGGATGTGAAGAGTGCTTTTCTATATAGAAAGATAGAAGAGGAGGTCTATGTCTGTCAACCTCCTGGCTTTGAAGATCCACACTTTCTAGATAAACTCTACAAGGTAGAAAAGGCTCTCTATGGACTACATCAGGCCCCAAGAGCATGGTATGAGACATTGTCGACTTATTTACTGGACAATGGTTTTCACAGGGGTCAAATTGATAAAACACTGTTCATTAAAAGACATAAAGATGATATTCTGCTAGTACAGGTTTATGTTGACGATATCATCTTTGGGTCAACAAAGAAAGAAATGAGTATTGAATTTGAAAAGCTGATGCATGAAAAATTCCAAATGAGTTCTATGGGAGAACTTTCTTTCTTTTTGGGACTTCAGGTTAAATAGAAGAGTGATGGGATCTTTATCAGCCAAGATAAATATGTGGCTGAGATTTTAAAAATTTTTGATTTTGCCTTAGTAAAGACAGCAAGCACCCCAATGGAGACAAACAAGGCATTGATAAAGGATGAAGAAGCTAAGGATGTGGATATACACTTATATAGATCAATGATTGGATCATGGATGTACTTAACAGCTTCTAGACCAGGCATAATGTTTGCTGTTTGTGCTTGTGCAAGGTTCCAAGTTGCTCTAAAGACTTCATACCTTAATGATGTATAGAGGATCTTTAGATACTTAAAAGGCCAACCTAAATTGGGCCTTTGGTATCCTAGATATTCACCATTTGACTTGGAAGCTTTTTCTGATAGTGACTATGCTGGAGCTAGTCTTGACAGGAAATCCATAACAGGAAGTTGTCAATTTCTTGGCAAAAGATTGATTTCATGGCAATGTAAGAAGCAGACTATAGTGGCCAACTCAACAACTGAAGCAGAATATGTTGCTGCTGCTAACTGTTGTGGACAGGTGTTATGGATCCAAAATCAGATGCTTGACTATGGATTCAATTTCATGAACACCAAAATTTACATTGATAATGAAAGTACAATCTGTATTGTGAAGAATCCAGCGTGTCACTCTAAAACCAAGCACATAGCGATAAGGCACCATTTCATCAGAGATTCTTATAAGAAGAAGTTGATACAAGTGATCAAGATTCACACAGACCAAAATGTTGCAGATCTTCTCACACAAGCTTTTGATGCTAGCAGGTTTAACTTTCTAATTGCTATAATTGGATTACTTAATCTCTGAGGCTTAACAATTCTTAACTTTTATTCATGGGTTATGCATAAATATGGATCCTTATGAATTCTCACATGTCTATCTAGTCTTTTCTAGTGTGCTTGTGATGAATATAGGCATGTTGTTGTATAATTTTTGAAGACAGAGTTAAAACTGCTAAGATAAATGTTAATACTGCTAAGTATAATTAGTACTGCTAGTTATATTTTAGACTGCTAGTTAAAACTGTTAGTCATATTTAAAACTGCTAAACAAGAAAATACTTTGGATTGTGTATTTTTGGTTTTGGACTAACATTTGCAGGCTAAGCATATTGAGTATCTGGTATTGAATTGAGGGGAGGCTTATGTTGTCAATATGCATTGATGAAAGGAAATGTAACATCAAACACAAGTGTGTGATGTGTCAAACACCTAGGCAAATCAAAAGAGATCGGGATACCAAGATACCTTAGACTAGTGGTACCCGTGAAAAAGGTTGGTGATGAGGCTGTCCATAAGAAGTTGGGTGACAGAATGGAAAGGGTTGCCACTACTGTTTCTAGCTTAGAAGCAGAGCAGGACAGTGATAACATAAATTAAGACCCAATCCATGGCAACACTTAATGAGTCAAGTCCTTAGGGAATTGATTCCGGTAGTAATCCCAAGTGCCAAGATACTATATTAGGGGATGCAGATGCTCAAACTAGGTTTGAGACTACATCTATAATGTCCAATGGCCCACCTCTTTGAAGAGGTAACACAATTAGAAGTGGGGAGGACAGTATGAAACTAATTGAATTAATGGCACATTGTACAAAACTGTCTGCATTGGTGAGCTCAAAAGAATAGAGAGATTTGTAATATAAAAACAGAAAGAGTGATATGGTGAGTCAAAAGAAATGAGAGATTCAGTGCGCTTAAAAATAGAAAGAGAGATGTGTATATGAAAAACAGACAGAGAGATTTAGTGAGAAAAAGAAATGAGAGATATTGTGAGATGAAAAACAAAAAGAGAGTTTGTGAGAATCTAAGTTTATGATGGAAATGCTTGTTGGAATAGCATTGGTTTTTATACTGCTAGGCAAAAACTTAATACTGCTAGTATTAAGTTAGTACTGCCAGGCATATCTTTATACTGCTGGGTGAAGTTAATACGGCTAGGCTTAAAGTTAGTACTGTTAGGCTAAAATTAGTACTGGTGGGTGACCGTTAGTACTGTTTGAGGTATAACATAATTTTTAATTAATTAAATAGCCGTTGAGATATTTCCGCCAACAACTTGCTTATAGGGGTCTATGATTTGGAAAATTCATGATATTTCTTTCTCCTATAAGATTTCCTCCTTATAAAGATTCAATCTTATTCAGTCGGTCAAATCAAAACCCTAAGCTCTCTCTATAAAATCTCAATCCACTTTACCAAACTCTCATATTCTCATCAACGATCACATCCCAGAAGTTTACTCACTCTTTAAGCAATCACATGGCTAATTTGGAGTTTTGCGACAAGCACAACATGGTGGCCTATTTACAGAAGTCAGAAGGCAGCGAAGGGTTTCATGAAATCATTGATTTTCTCACTACAAGTCACATCCACCATGCCCTTATTGAGAATCCAACCCTTTATGCTTCACCTATAGAGCAATTTTGGCAAACTGCTGCTCTATGCACAATTGAGGATGGAGTCATGGGTATTACGCTACTATAGACAAAAAGCTCAAGGTATTGGTTACTAAGGCCTCCATTAGAAGACATCTAAAGCTTGAAGATTCTGAAGGTCTTAAAACCCTCCCTACTACAGAAATTTTTGAGCAATTGGATCGTATGGGGTATGTAACTACTTCTGATAGCTTAACCTTCTAAAAAGGGCACTTTTCCCCATAGTGGAAGTTCTTTATACATACCATACTTCACTGCTTGAGTCCTAAGAAGACTACTTGGGAGCAGTTTAGTAGTAACATAGCTACTGCTATCATTTTCCTGGCAACTAACCATACCTTTAACTTTTCTAACTTCATCAATGAGGCCATGGTAAAGAACATAGATAGTAAGTCAAAGTTTTTATGTATCCTAGATTCATTCAAATATTTTTAAACAAGCACCAAATAATTCTTTTCCCACATACAAGAGCTTATCCTACTCTTACCTTTACACACAAGTTGTTTAGCAACATGAAGAGACTTTCCAAAGGATATTTTAGGGTGGTTACTCCATTGTTTAACACAATGTTGGTTCAGCATCAGGATGAAGAACCATCTCACTAAACTACACATGAGTCATCTCCTTCTAGGATTACATCCTCACCATCCTTATCACCTCAAACACACCCATCCACCTCACAACCACAAACAAATTCTGTTGCAGAGGAGGCTATTCCAATGCCCCATGAATCACCTCTCCAAAGTGTTCACTCACTTGGACGTGATGAGGGTAGTTTATCTCTTAATGATTTGACGGTTTAATGTACCACATTGTCCAAAAATGTGGAAGATTTGCAAAATGATTTAAAGCAAACAAAAGTGACATATGGTGCTGCCTTTACTAAACTTATTCTAAGAGTCAAGAAGTTAGAGCATAAGTTCAAGGCAAGAAAATCTAGGAGAAGGGCTAGGATTGTTCTTTCAGAGGATGAGGATGTTGTAGAGGATACTTCAAAATAGGGGAGGAAGATCTCTGATATTGATACAGATCCCACTATCTCTTTGATACAAGAAGAAGGAATGACATGGTTTCAAGAGGATGCAAACATTCAGGAGAAGAATAGTGTTGATACTAAGATACTCCTACAAGAAGAAGAACCTACTGAGCTTGTGGAAAATCAGGGTAGTAGAGAAAAAGGTGAAAAAGAAGTTAGTACTGTTGGAGCAGAACATAGTACTATCATACCTGAAGTTAGTACTGCTGTTGCAAATTTGGTGTACATCAAAAGGAGCGCAAAAAAGAGAAGGTGAACCTGTTCAGAAGAATACAAAGAAGCAATTAGAGCAAGAAAGACTTAGTCATGAAACAACTATTAGATTGCAAGAACATATTGATGAAGAAGAAATAAAAAGGATTGCTAGGGATACAGAAATAGCTAAATAGTTACAAGAAGAATATGATAAAGCAAGACAAGAACAAGAGGTTGTAGCTGAAGATAATCAAGCTCATGTTATTGATTGGAGTGATCCTGCAGTATTAAGATATCTTGCTCTTTAGAATAGGCCTTACTCTATAGCTAAAGTAAGGAAGAACATGTGCATGTATTTAAAGAATTAGGGAGGATTCAAGATGAGTCACTTTAAGGGAATGAGTTATGAAGATAATAGACCTATATTTGAAAGAGTATGGGATCAAACTCAATCATTTGTACCCATGGATTATTATAAACTCCCCTTATACAATCCAAGAACATGCTTTTCACAAAGCATCAATTTCTCAAGTCATTAATACACGATATCCAAAAATCTGAAGTTTTACCTCCGTTTTACTTTCTAATTTCTTCACCAAGAACTTGTGTACAAGCTACTACACTCATATACAATATTTAAACCCTATTTATTCTTTATTTAGCTTTTCAATAATCTATTTATAAATTCAAAACTCATGCCCAGTACCTACATCTATTCACTATAACTTTCAATTAAATCTCGGGACGAGATTTCTGTAAGGGGTGGAGACTATAACAACCCAAGAATTTTCATCAACCTATTTTACTATTATCACAATTATACGGGGAAATTTTTCGCTTTATTACATTACTTGTATTGTCAATATCTCAGTATGTCATGTAACTTGCATAACTAAAGTAGACGAGCTCACGCAACCTATCTATGGCAATCCTGTCTTCATATATGACAAGCAAACATCATAACATGTCAAATCAATATCATAATATCATTATTACAAGGTACATTATTCCTATAAGTTACCATTTGCAACATCATATCAAAACGGGCTTTAAACCATTATCAGATGCTCTAAACCCTAATCTCATGGAAGGAATTAACATCTAAAGTGAATGCACACAATACCAAAGCATATGTACAAGTAATATAACATTTCATTTGAAATATAAACTCCCTCCAAGTCAAGTACAAGTTTTCAAAGCACAATATACGAGTCATTAAGCATGACATCCAATATAGCCGTTTTACCTCCGTTTTCATTCTAATTTCTTCACAATCACTTATGTACAAGCTACTACACTCAATATACAATGTGTAAACCCTAATTATTCTATTCATAAACTTTTATACATATTTTTACTCTTAAAACCCTAATGAGCTCATATTCCATTATAATTCGAACCCTTATGAGCTCATATGAACCCGAAACTCATTCTTTTGCAATATTGACCCATTTTAAAGGATTCCTTTGCAAAATAACTTACCCACATGCATCCTAAGTTGCTTACTCAGCTACTACAACAAATATCTTCATTTGTTTTTGATTAAAAAGCTTCACATGTGCTCTTGTTCTTTCTTTTTAAGTCATGGCACCACAAGGACTCCAACACCACTTCAATCTAGTTCCTAGCCTTAACAAATCACCATATAGCCTCTCCTAGTCACCCTCTAGACCCTCCATACGTCCATGAACAGATCCTAAGTGTTCCTTAACTCCTTTGCCTTCAAACTACTATAAATAGGAACCTAAATCATTCATTTTTCTTCATCCCCCACTTCCTCCTCTATAACCCTTCATAGAAGCAATCCTTTGCTCTAATAGATCCTAAGTGATCTTAAGAAGTCTCAAGTATAGAAAGGAAGCAAAATAAACCAAGAAACGAAGCCCGGGAGTCGTTATTCTAGGCGTACAAAGCCAAAAGTCCCGATTCTGACCCGTTTCCAAGCTATAAGCTCAAACCAGGTTCTCTAAGCTTATGTTCTGCTTTCATAACGTCATAATGTTCATATGATCTTGCTAAAATCATAATATAAAGCTTTGAACTCAAAAACCTAAGTGTTATGCCTTTTTGATCCAAAACCGTACACCCGAAACCCTAATTTCATGTTTTTACTTAAACTATGAGCTAAACTTGTAAACTATTGTTATAATCTATCCTAATAAGCTTATATAATGTTAAAATAAGTGCTTTGATAAGTCATGAAAGAATTTAATCTTAAAACCCGCGCGTTTTCATTTTAAAACCCTAATTTGACCCGTTTTACTTCCTAGCTTAACGAATCGTTAAATTAAACTTGTGTTATGTTAAAACTTCATATTTTAGTTTATTATAACTTATAAATGTCTATTGAAATGTTAAAATAAGCTTGCATGGCAATTTGGACATGTTTTGTAATTATAATCCATGCAAGGGGTATATATCGTAAATTTCAGAAACTTATAACTAAAAGGACTAAAAGTGTCATTTTATCAAAGTTATAACTATAGGGGTCTATTATGTCACTTTTCAAAGTCCAAGGTTTACTTGGTATATCTTTCAAAGTTGAAGGACCAAAGTCGTAAAAATGCAAACCCTAGGGGTCTACTTGCAATTTTCCAAACCCCAGGGTCTAAAATGTAACATTTTGAAAAAGTATAAAAACACATTCAAAACATTACCAGACATAACTTTAATTAACGCTTGACGTGCTTAACATTTCCAGATATTGAATAAAACGCTTAAAACCGATCATCCGGAAGCTATATTGTACCACAATACTAGGGAGCTTCATATTAAGAGGTTTCATCTTGGTATTACGTTCTGACTGAGTTGTTGGGTTTACGATTTAAAGTGCCCTAGCTCCTCAAACGTTTACTGAATGACTTCTGAATTATGATGGCCCGAACGGTGATACAATAATTCCAAACTCTTCAATCAAACTCATAACTCTTAAACCAAAGTTCTAAAGTACAATCTTCCTAAGACTTGACATATTCTACTCAGGTTGTGTGACGTGGCTGTTTACTATCATTTTACTATATCAACCTTCCCCGGTTAAGATTGTGATAAGGTCGTCAGCTTTCATTTTGGAATATATATTACATCTACCTATCAGGTGAAGTTCATAACCTCGCCTTTACTCATTTTACATATTTTATAAACCCGCGAGGGGGATACATGCTTGTTACAAACTCTTTTACATACTCATAACAATGTGATTGTTTTTCAATGACTTAGTGAGTTCATAGCCTCACTTTTAATCTCTTAAATGCTTTCATAAACCCGTAAGGGGGATACATGCTATAAACAACGAATACAAGTGTTTTACCAGACTATATGCTAATCTGATACATCATTACAATCAATGCCTAAGTTATAAATCCTACAAGTCATTAAATTTGACTTCAAGTCGTTAAATTTGACTTCAAGTCGTTAAATTGACTTTGGATATTAATATGTTAATATTATAAATTCTACTAGTCATTAAATTTGACTTCAAGTCGTTAAATTGACTATGGATGTTAATCTGTTAGTATCATAGATCCTACAAGTCGTTAAATTTGACTTCAAGTCGTTAAATTTGACTTTGAGTTGTTAAATTGACTTTGGATATTAATATGTTGATAATATGAGCTCTTCAAGTCGTTAAATTGACTTTGTATAATAATGTGTTGATACCAGACAAGACCAATCAGACCAAACAAAGGCAACAACGGGATAATACATTGTAACTATGATTCGGGTATATAATAACATGACCCAAGAACATAACCATACCATTTTCATAATAATTGTGTTTGTACAATTATTACACTATAACTTGTATTCAACAAATACATTTCAAACCTATGAATTTCACTCAACCTTTGTGTTGACCCTTTTTAGCATGTTTATCTCAGGTAATTAAGCAAGTTGCGGCACGGAGTGGCATAGACTCGAAGATGGCTGAACTGTTATCATTCAAACATAATGTTTTAGATTTTGGGACCTGCATTTTGTAAAAACTCTGATTATAATGAATGATAACTAAATTTTTCCAACAACGTCTCTTTTAAAGTTGTTTTCTATGATTATGATTGTTGTATCCATGAAGTAATACCCCAGATTAGCTTCCGCTGCTATATTGTAAAAATGGGGGTGTTACAGATTGGTATCAGCGCCATGGTTATAGAGAACAAGGTCAAAACCTTAACTATAACCACATTTCATTTTTCAGCCATCAAAGTCCTCCGTGCCACTACATTCCGGAACAAGTATGTAAATATACATATCTATTATACTATTACATAAATAACTTATGTTATTTACAAACTAGGTTGTTATCAGAACGATGTCTTCTCCCAAAATCGCTCTGTCTTTCTCCGATATTGAGGACGCTCTTTCCTCTATAAATATTCCTAATTATACTTCAGTCTCATCGGATTACTTCCCTGCTTCATCAGGGATGCATTTCTTTTAACCCTTTCGGAAAAACTCTACAGATAATATAATTCCACCTGTACTTTCATCTTTCTACATTTGAAGAACGTACAAGCATTCTATGTAAGGATATTACCTATTTCATCACAAGTCCTATTACTTCACCAGTATTTAACTCCATCTCCGGTATTACCACCATCACTACTATTTGATCCTCGATATTTCTTTGTTCCTGAAGAACTATTACCACCTAAGAAGCGAATCCATTCCCCATCTTCTTCCTCAACTACGTTATCTAATTCATCTCGGAATCAAACCTGTGATTTGGTATCACCATCTTCCTCAGTTTATACTCCTACCCCACCTCAGATATTTGAAATAGGAAAATGTTCAGATAAGATGTATCTAAAACATCATGAGGGACAAATCGAAGATATTTTGAATTACTTAGATGAACTCTATCTTCACCACATCGAGAAAATGGAGGAAGGACGTATTGATAGAATGATCATACGAAGGAATAGTGACGAACTAAAGACCGAACTCAAGAAAATCCATACTCAGATCATCAAACTTCAAAAGAAGCAGTTAGGGCAAAAGGATAAGATTGCCTTTGCTTACTATAGAATTTCCAATCTTGAACAAATCATTGAGAAAATCCAAGCTCGTCACCAAACAGATCAGGAGGATCTTTAGGATGTTATCTACCAGCTCAAAATCATCAACTCTTAAACTAGTTATAGCTTATCCTAAGCCACGGGATGTGTGGTATAAATAAAAACGCTTGTCAAATCCTGACTATGTACAGTAAAAAGGCAAGTTATTTATAAAGGCAATCCCGTTTCATACCTTATTATTTCCAACTTATCTCTCTCTTCCATCATCATCTCCATCATTTGTATCATTATCTCCGTCTTCATGAATCATACCATAACTTCTAAGTGCTTAAAAATCCAAAAATAAGCATTTCTCTAAGCATTTTAAGCATCACATTTTCTTTAAAAGTATTACCTTTCTAAACTTGTGATGTCATTCTTACTACGCGTCATCTTATGTTGATAGGATGCCTCCCAAAAGGACGTCAACTTCCGAAACACCAGCCATAACTTTGGATGCCATCCGGCAACTGATTGCAGATTTTACTACAGCCGTGGAAGCACAGACTGCTGTCATAGCAAGTGCTAGTAATCCCAACAATCTTACTGGAACTCCTGCAGTGAAAACGGGAAACTACAAAGAGTTTATCAGCTGTCAACCTTTCTACTTTAATGGTACGAAAGGAGCAGTAGGCCTTATTCGCTGGTTTGAATGAACCAAATCAGTATTCTCTCGAAGCAGATGTGCTGAGGAAAATAAAGTAACATTTGCTACTGGTACTTTAACTAACGATGCCTTATCCTGGTGGAATGCATATGCCCAAGCTATGGGAATAGAGCAAGCTAATCAAACCACCTGGACTGAGTTAAAAAGGCTTCTGACAAACAAATATTGTCTCCGAACTGAGATGAGAAAAATGGAAGAGGAACTTTACAATCTAAGTGTAAAGGGAAATGACCTTAAACCCCATGTTAGAAGATTCTAAGAATTAACCTCCTTGTGTCCAAACATGGTGCCAAACAATAAGAAACTCTTAGAAGCTTTTATCGGAGGTCTATCACGAAGCATTGAAGGAAACGTTACTGCCTCGAAACCTCAAACTTTGGAGGAAGCTATCAACATATCCCAGAGGTTAATGGATCAGATAATAAAGCGTGATTCTATGCAAGAAACCAATAATCATAAACGAAAATTAGAAGATAAGAGAAACACCATCGACAACAACAACAACTACCCCAAATACCACAACAACAATAACCACTTCAACAATCGCAAAAATGACAACTACCAAAATAACCACAACAATCACAACCGTAATGATGATTACCACCACCAGCAGAATAGAAGACAAGAAACCTTCAAAACTTATACTGCCACCAATGGATATGCTGGAAACCTTCCCTTGTGTAAGAGATGTAGACTACATCACACGGGACCTTGCAGTGTCAAGTGTCAGGTTTGCAACAAGATAGGTCACCAGACCAAGTACTGCAAAAACAACAGGGCTACAAGAAAGCATACTTAGAGATGAGCTTGCTACTCTAGAAACAACTCTCGAAGATATTCAACTCTCATCAGAATCTTCTTCAATCTGAAAACACTAATCATCAAGCTACAATCCTTGTCATTTGTTACTTTTATTCTAGAAACCTGCTACGAGATACGTAGCATAAGTATCAACTCTTTTAGAGTTTCATATGTAAAGTTATCCATGAATTAATAAAGTGATAATTCCGTTACATCTTGTCATCTGGTGGTATCAAAACTCGTCAATTCTATCATGTTCAACTCTGAATACTCTCCTCATACCTTTGAAACATAAATTATCATCCTTGATTATATGGGCGTCAGTACCATCAACATCTCAATATTATCTAACAATTCATGATCATATCATTTTCTACACTATGCCATATCGTGTTTTTATACTTAGGTAAGACGATTTATGATCATCTTATTGAAATGAATTAGGGATTTATGATCATTTTATTGAAATGAATTAGGGTTAACTTTTTCATTTGAATAACGGAAATTATAAATCTTACCGAACTATGAAATTATAATTCTCAGTTACAAGGAGTTGGTCGCTTCTTTTTGTAAGTGATAAATTTTAAATAACATAGGCTTATGTTATCATAACTACGTACAACAAGTTCTTTTAATTCGTTTGTACAAACAATTCCTTAATATTATCATTATTACCTTCATCATTTATTCATTTCAAAATCCGTATCTCACCGTGATTAGCAACTCTCTTTACATATTCATAATCATCCTTGACATCATCAATGATCTTGTATGTACTAAAATCTTGTTATATTCTGATAACGTAAAACAAGGAAACACACAAGAATCCTCAATGTCAAATGATTTCAATACCACTAGGTATGAAAATTTTGACAAAGACTTGTGATAGCATTCTTATTTGATGTTGACTTTTAAAGGTTAATGAATAACGATTTCTTACGATCTGAGTGGCGCAACGTATTCCATCCACCCAGGTTCTATCAGGATCTGGAGAAATTCTATTTTCTATCATCAAGAGGTGTAGTCTTGAAAATAAGTAGACGTGTGAAAAGAAGTAATTATAATTATGGTACGTAACATAATTATAAATGCATCACACACGTGAACTTGTAACCTTGATTCATACCCAGTACCTATCTCTAAACAATACCACTATAACTTTCAATTAAATCTCGGGATGAGATTTCTGTAAGGGGTGGAGACTATAACAACCCAAGAATTTTCATCAAGTGTAAAACCTATTTTACTATTATCACAATTGTACGGGGAAATTTTTCGCTTTATTACTTATATATCTCAGTATGTCATGTAACTTGCATAACTAAAGTAGACGAGCTCACGCAACCTATCTATGACAATCCTGTCTTTATATATGTCAAGCAAACATCACAATATGTCAAGTCAATATCATCATATCCTTATTACAAAGTACATTATTCCTATAATGTACCATTCGCAACGTTATATCAAAACGGGCTTTAAACCGTTATCGTATGCCTCTAAACCCTAATTCCATGAATGATTAATATCTAAAGTGAATGCACAAGCCACTAAAGCATATGTACAAGCAATATAACATCTCATTTGAAATATAAAATCTCTTCAAGTCAAAGTACAAGTCTCTAAAATCTCAATGTACAAGTCATTAAGCATGACATCTAAAATAGCCGTTTTACCTCCGTTTTCATTCCAATTTCTTCACCACCACTTATGTACAAGCTACTACACTCAATATACAATGTGTAAACCCTAATTATTCTATTCATAAACTTTCATACATCTTTTTACACTCAAAACCCTAATTCAAAACCCTAAACCCTAAAACCGAGCTAGTTTCTAAACCATGACTCGTTTCTTCATTTTTATCCATTGTAAACTTAAACCAATACTTGAATAAGTTATAATAACATAAATTACAACATTCTAAATCATAATCCATTATCATTTCATCATTCTACTTCAATTATACAAGAAACAAATCTAGAAAACCCTAATTGTGCCCTAATTGTGATTTTGACCCGTTTACTCATTTTCTATCCATTTTAACCCAAACCACCTATCAACTTTTGATTATAATCCTTAATATAAGTCTTAGGATCAGTAACCCATCATTCCTAATCAAGTATACACAAAATTCAAGCTTAAAAACCCTAAATGAGCCCTAGTAAACCTGAAATCAAAACCTTTGCATTTTGACCCAATTTGAAAGTTTTTCTTGCAATCAAGCACCTTGATGACCATGATAATTCATCCCTAAGCTGCTTACAAGCACCTCAAACAAATATATACTTCATTTATTATATAAAATTGATCACATGTGCTTTTGTTTCTTCTTTTGTACCTACGGCATACACATGGTGTTTCCACCATGTTCTTGCTAGTTTCTAGCCTATCCAACACATACTATAGACTCTCTTAGTCACCCACTAGCTCTCATATGTGTCCTAACCAGATCACATAAGTTTCCTTAGCCTCCTAGCTCATTTTAACTATAAATAGGACCATAAACTCTTCATTTTTCTTCATCCCCCACTTCCTCCTCTATAACCCTTACATAGAAGCAATCCTTTTCTCTAATAGATCCTAAGCGATCTTAAGAAGGCTCAAGTACAAAAAGGAAGCAAAAGAAACCAAGTAACAAAGCCCGGGAGTCGTTACTCTAGCAGTACGAAGCCGAAAGTCTCGATTCTGACCCGTTTCCACCATTTTTGATCCTTGAAGCTTAAACCCAGGTTTTGGATGTTCTACTTCTGGTCCTACATTTTTATAATGTTCATATGATCCTAAATAAACTCTTGTTAAAGTTTCATAACCCAATTCATGCTCATTTTCCATTTTGATCCAAAACCGTACACCCAAAACCCTAATTTCACGTTTTTCTTAAAACTAAATGTTATAATTGTTAAATATTGTTATAATCTATCCTAACATGCTTAACTAACGTTAATATAACCACTTTATTGATTAATGAAGGAATTTGAACTTAAAACCCGCGCGTTTACGTTTTGAAACCCTAATTTGACCCGTTTTGCTTCCTAGCTTAACGAATCGTTATTTTGAACTTGCGTTGCATTAAATCTTCATATTTTAGTTTATTATAACTTATAAATGTCTAATGAAATGTTAAAATAAGCTTGCATGGCAATTTGGACATGTTTTGTAATTATAATCCATGCAAGGGGTATATATCGTAACTTTCGGAAACTTATAACTAAAAGGGCTGAATATGTCATTTTATCAAAGTTATAACTATAGGGGTCTATTATGTCACTTTTCAAAGTCCAAGGTTTACTTGGTATATCTTTCAAAGTTGAAGGACCAAAGTCGTAAAAATGCAAACTCCAAGGACCTATTTGCAATTTTCCAAACCCTAGGGTCTAAAATGTAACATTTTGAAAAAGTATAAAATCATGTTTAAAACCTTACCAGACATAACTTTAATTAACGCTTCTCGTGCTTAACATTTCCAGATATTGATTAAAACGCTTAAAACCGATTATATCGTATCACAATACTAGGGAGCTTCATATTAAGGAGTTTCATCTTGGTATTACGTTCTGACTGAGTTGTTGGGTTTACGATTTAAAGTGCCCTAGCTCCTCAAACGTTTACTGAATGACTTCTGAATTATGATGGCCCGAACGGTGATACAATAATTCCAAACTCTTCAATCAAACTCATAACTCTTAAACCAAAGTTCTAAAGTACAATCTTCCTAAGACTTGACATATTCTACTCAGGTTGTGTGACGTGGCTGTTTACTATCATTTTGCTATATCAACTATCCCCGTTAAGATTGTGATAAGGTCGTCAGCTTTCATTTTGGAATATATATTACATCTACCTATCAGGTGAGATTCATAACCTCGCCTTTACTTATTTACATGTTTTATAAACCCGCGAGGGGGATACATGCTTGTTACAAACTCTTTTACATACTCATAACAATGTGATTGTTTTTCAATGACTTAGTGAGTTCATAGCCTCACTTTTAATCTCTTAAATGCTTTCATAAACCCGTAAGGGGGATACATGCTATAAACAACGAATACAAGTGTTTTACCAGACTATATGCTAATCTGATACATCATTACAATCAATGCCTAAGTTATAAATCCTACAAGTCGTTAAATTTGACTTCAAGTCGTTAAATTTGACTTCGAGTCGTTAAATTGACTTTGGATATTAATATGTTAATATTATAAATTCTACTAGTCATTAAATTTGACTTCAAGTCGTTAAATTGACTATGGATGTTAATCTGTTAGTATCATAGATCCTACAAGTCGTTAAATTTGACTTTAAGTCGTTAAATTTGACTTTGAGTCGTTAAATTAACTTTGGATATTAATATGTTGATAATATGAGCTCTTCAAGTCGTTAAATTGACTTTGTATAATAATGTGTTGATACCAGACAAGACCAATCAGACCAAATAAAGGCAACAACGGGATAATACATTGTAACTATGATTCAGGTATATAATAACATGACCCAAGAACATAACCATACCATTTTCATAATAATTGTGTTTGTATAATTATTACACTATAACTTGTATTCAACAAATACATTTCAAACCTATGAATTTCACTCAACCTTTGTGTTGACCCTTTTTAGCATGTTTATCTCAGGTAATTAAGCAAGTTGCGGCACAGAGTGGATTAGACTCGAAGATGGTTGAACTGTTATCATTCAAACGTAATGTTTTAGATTTTGGGACCTGCATTTTGTAAAAACTCTGATTATAATGAATGATAACTAAATTTTTCCAACAACGTCTCTTTTAAAGTTGTTTTCTATGATTATGATTGTTGTGTCCATGAAGTAATACCCCAGATTATCTTCCGCTGCTATATTGTAAAAATGGGGGTGTTACATTATGCGAAACGTAGTTTTATAAAGATGGTATGTTATTTTATTTGTTAAAGTTAGTAGTTGTGGCATTAAAGTGGAAAATTTAATACAACTATGGATGGACATGTACTTTTTATGCAACTTATAATTAAATTCTTATGTGAATTGTACTCAATTTGTAGTAGTTATGGTATTAAGTTGTTAAACTTAATATGTAAGTATTATATTAAATTGAATACAACTATTAATAGACTTGTACTTTTTAAGCGACTTATATTTTAATTCTTATGCGAATTGTACTCAATATGTAGTAGTTGTGGTATTAATGTGTTAAACTTAATATGTAAGTATTGTATAAAATTGAATACAACTATTAATGGACTTGTATTTTTTTAGCGACTTATATTTTAATGCTTATGCGAATTGTACTCAATATGTAGTAGTTGTGGTATTAATGTGTTATACTTAATATGTTAGTATTGTATAAAATTGAATATATGCCAAGTTGATTTTGTATATCCTATTCTATTAACAAAAAAAATGAGTTTTTCCCATCACAAAAAGTTTAAAGTTCATTTGGTTTGTCTACAATATACTCGTGTTGTATTACTTCCAAAAGAAATTAACTACGGGCAACTAATAAATTATTGCAAGCAAAAGTTCTCCATCAACAACACTTGCATGATAAATTTGACATACAAATTATGTTCCGATACCATCGACTTATGTGATGATGATGACATAGAAGTCTTCATCAATGACATCTTAAGTTCAAATGACTTAGTGCCTAAGATATTCATCACATTATCACAGGTAATAGCTTCTTCTAAGTCTAAGTCAACTGATTTTGATCTGAATATTCCTTTGTATGATTCAAATGATTTGACATATAGCTCATTTAAATACATGCCTAGTCCACCTTGTGCACCACCTGTTGTGATAAAGGAAACAAAAAGTCATGCATAAAACATTGCACTACGAATCAATGTTGGTGATAAATTCGATAATAAGGCTGTATGTATGTTTGTCATTGCAAAAAAAAAGTTGTAATTGAAGGATATGAATTTTTTGTATTGAAATCTTGTACGAAAAGGTATAGTGTTAGATGTGCTTAACCAGAATGCAAATGGAGGATATATAATTGTAGACTAAAAACAACAAAAGTTTTCTAACAAATAGCATTCACAACATTCACACATGCTCCATAACTCAACTTTATACAAACCATCGTAATGCTTCAAAAATGTTAGTTGGTCACATGATTGTTGAAAAATTGAGAAACAATAAAAGGGTTTATTCGGGAAAGGACATACAAAACGATTTTAGGCTGGACTGGAATATAGACATTTCATACAAACGTGCATAGTCTAGGAAAAATGTTGCATTGGAAATTTTGAATGGTTCACAGGAGAACTCTTTTGTGCAATTACCGTTGTATTGTCACTACCTAAAGATGGCAAACAATGATACTGTTACACACATTTAGACAAATGACGACGGGACTTTCGACAAGTGTTTTATTGGCTTTGGTGTTTCTGTAAGCATTCTTACTATATGTAACATCCGAGAATTTTAGGATTTTTAGATAACTATTTTACCCTTTGACTTTTAGGGTCTGGCTTGACTTATAAGAACGACCATCTAAAGCACGTTTTCACAGCTCGGACCCTAAAGCAATTCGATGTGAAATGACATTCCTGACAACTTTTCAGTTTTGCCCGAAACTTGGAAACGAGCCGAAAAGGGCTAAAACAGCACCGCAAACATTTTTCGAACGATATACAACGCGGACACACAAAAACAATTAAATTTGTTTTTAATTATCAGTATTTATTTAATAAAAATATTAAATAAATTAGTCATCATTTTAAGTAAAAGCGTTGCGGATAACGCAAATACTCGAGTTGAAATCCAATTTTATTTCGGTCAAGACGTAACCGGCTCACAAAATGAATAACAGATATTTTATTAAACGTTATAAAATATTTATGAAATATTATCAAGCGAATACTCATTTTTATCGGAAAAGTGATTTGAAAAACAATGGCGCAAGTTTCGTGCGTTGAATCATTCGTTAAGCCGCTCAAACGAGTCCCGAACCGCTTTTATCAAAAAGTAAATGAAAAAGTTACACATTTTGTCCCTCAAGTATCTAACACTTGTCACTTGAGATTTAAAGTTTTAATATATATATAAAATTATATATATTTATTTCATTTATACATCTAAAAACACACACACACCACCACTTTCACTCTCTCTCCCTCCATTATTTCCGGCGAGCTCCTGCCGCCGCCGGCCACCACCTCCGGCCGCCGGAAAACTTTTCCGGCGGGATTTTCCGATCAAAACCAAAAATGGTCCTCACAACCGGATCTACTCGACCCACTACCTCACTCGCCTCCACTCGCCACCACCACCACCCGCTGTCGCCACGCCACGCCACGCCACCGCCATCATCATCATCTTGACTCCATCATCATAATCATCACCACCACAATAGTAACAGCTTCGTCATTTTGAATAATAAAAATATAAATCCCTGAACTATGAATTTTATAAATTCTCAGTTACAAGGATTGGTACCTTCTTTTTTGTAAGTGACTAATTTAAAAATAACATAGCTTAAGTATATAACATCACGTACACAACATCAAGTTAAATTTCAATCCGTTTGTACAAACAATCCCTTATCATTATCATTAATTACCTTCATTACGTCGATACATCCATTCATTCCCAAAATCTATATCCTCACATGATTAGCAACCTTCTTACAAATTCATAATCATTCCTTAAACCTACACCATTCCCATGATCTTCGTAACTAAAATTCACCGGTTTATATTACAGCGATGACTATATAACAAGGAAACAGACACAAGAATCATATGCAATGTCAAAAGATTTTCAGTATCAGTAGGTAATTGAAAATTTGACGTAAAGTCACTTGTTGATTACGCCATTCATATTAAAATGTTGACTTTTAAAGGTTAATGAATAACAATTCCTTACGATCTGAGTGGCGCAACGTATTCCATCCACCCAAGTTCTATCAGAATCTGGAGAAATTCTATTTTCTATCATCAAGAGGTGTGGTCTTGAAAAATAAGTAGACGTGTGTAAAGGAGGTAATTATCCTTATGTTCCCAAACATAATTATAAATGCATTACACACGTGGACTTGTGACCTTAGATTAAACCTCACTCAATTCATACGCAGTACCATCTCTAAACAATACCACTATAACTTCCAATTAAATCTCTGGGATGAGATTTCTTGTAAGGGGCTGGTTAAGACTATAGAAAACCAAATTTTTCAATCAAATGCAAAAACTATTTTACTATTATCAAATTCTGTACGGGAAATATTTTCGCCTTATTACATTACTTAATATATCTCATATGTCGTAACTAAAGTCATAGACAAGCTCACTCGCAACCTATTCTAAGCAATACCTGTCTTCATAATGTCAACAAAACATCACTTAGAACTTGTCTAGTCCCAATATCATTAAAATCCTCAGACAAGGTAGCTTATTCCTAATAATGTACCATTCACGAAAATAACGTTATATCAAAACGGGCTTTAAACCGTTATCGTATACCTCTAAACTCTAAATTCCATGAAAGGTCAATATCTAAAGTGAATGTACAAGCTACTAAAGCATATATACAAGTAATATAACATTTCATTTGAAATATAAACTCCCTCTAATTCAAGTACAAGTTTTCAAAGCACAATGTATAAGTCATTAAGCATGACATCTAAAATAGCCGTTTTACCTCCGTTTTTATTCTAATTTCTTCACCATCACTTTTAGTAAAAGCTACTACAACTTAATATAACAATGTAAATACCCTAAATAGTTCTATCATATAGCCTTTCATACATGTTTTTTTAATACACTCCAACAACCCCTAATCCAAACACCCTAAACCCTAAAACCGACACAGTACTAACCCAAGACTCGATTCTTCGGTTTTATTCCCATCTGTAAACCTAAAACCTATACTTAAAATAAGTTACAAATAACATAAATACAACATTATCCCACATAATACATTCATCTCATTTCATCATTCTACTTCAATTATACAAGAAATAAATCCAGAAAACCCTAATTGAGCCCTAATTGTGATTTTGACCGGTTTACTCATTTTCTACCCATTTTAACCCAAACCACCTATCAAATTTTAATTATAATCCTTAATATATGTCTTAGGATCAGTAACCTATCATTCTTAATCAAATAAATACGAATTACAAGCTAGAAAATTCATACGAAACCGTTTTATGAGCCCTACTCTTGGAACCCGTGAACCCTTTTCTTGCAAAATGACCCATTTCAAAGCCTTTCTTTGCAATCAAGCACCTCCATGACTAAGCTACTTCATTCCTAAGCAGCTTACAAGCACCTCCCTTCATTCTTTATGAATAAAATGAGCACATGGTCACTTGTATCTTCTTGTTTCTTCTATGTATAAGCCGCGGCCTCACAATGGGGTCAACACCTCATCCAAGCTAGTTCTAGCATAAACATACAAATCTACTAGGCCCCCTACCCATCACTCCCCCTCTACCCCTCACTCCCCCCCCTCTTTCATGTGATCCCATCTCAGATTGAAAGCTTTCCTTGAAGCTTAAGGGTCCTTTACCTATAAATAGCAACCTAATCCATTCATTTTTCTTCATCCCCCACTTCCTCCTCTATAACCCTTACATAGAAGCAACCCTTGCTCTAATAGACTCCTAAGCGATCTAAGAAAGGCTCAAGTACATAAAGGAAGAAAATAAAACCAAGAAACGAAGCCGGGAGCTCATCACTGGTACCTCAAAATAATTATTTTGAGCCGTGGGTTTGTAGTGAGACAAAGATAGTGTTTTTGAATTTTTTTTGCTAAGGAAATGAAGAGTATGAGTTTTCTATGACTCTTGCATGCTTATTTATACTTCTTGGAGATAATATGAGATATTTGTGATGTCAAGTTGATCATATGAAAGGTGGCAAGGATTTGGAAGACATGAGAACAAGATAGGCTTAGTTAGGACTTATCTTGGTCTAGTCATGGTTCAAGTGGATGCAAGGTGCATGTATGAAGATATTTGTGAAGCTTCTTGGTGACTCATGGCTTATCCTACATACATATACACGTTTATATGCTAGGAGGGGGGTTTGAAAATATCTTTGATCTTTATTTGGTGTATAAATGTATTATTTTAAGGATAAATGTAGTATAGATTAAATACAATGTATAACTTGTACATTGTAGAGTTTGATTTGAATTCTTTCATGAGGAATATGTATAAAGTGATAAATACTTGAAGTTTTTAATAAACTTTAAGTATTGGGTACAAATTTTGGGTATTCGATGAAGCGTAGATAAGTTAACGTGTTTCCGGGAAGGCCTAAACGTACTTTATCGTGAAACGTAACCACTTAACGTAACCAATAAAAATAAAATGTGCAATGTTAATAATTATCCTCTAAATAATCATATAACACTTTCTTGATGTAAACATTTAATCGTTTAATGCCTGTTTACATTGAATGATCATTTTTAGTTTACGCGATTTCACTTAACGGTTACGATTTAAAGCAAACGCGTAAAAACCTATAAATAAATAGTGGATTACATAATGTCGTACAATGACCTAAAACACGAGGTGTTATACTACTACTCTAGATGCTATTTACTACGTAGAATTAGCCGACGGGAAGTCACTAACTACCAATACCATTTTAAGAGGGTGTACTCTTAAATTGCAAAACCACTCGTTCAACATCGACTTACTCCCTATAGAGCTAGGAAGTTTCGACGTCATCATCGGAATGGATTGGATGTCAAAACATCATGCAGAAGTTGTGTGTCATGAAAAATACATTCGTATTCCGTATAGGAATGAGGTACTGGTCATACGAGGCGAAAGAAGTGGAGTTAGAAATGAATCCAGATTGGAAGTCATCTCGAGCATCAGAACACAAAGGTACATCAAGAAAGGATGTCAAGTGTTCTTACTTCAAGTGACGAAAAAGGAGGAGGCTGAGATCCCAGAGAAGCGAATTGAAGATGTGCCTGTCGTTAGAGATTTTCCGGAAGTATTTCCCGAAGATTTACCAGGACTACCTCCGACACGCCAAGTAGAATTTCATATCCAGTTAATACCAGGAGCTGCACCTGTCGCACGCGCACCATACCGTCTTGCACCTGCTGAAATGAAAGAATTAGCCGAACAGCTAAAAGAACTTTCTGACAAAGGTTTCATTCGTCCAAGTTCATCCCCCTGGGGAGCACCGATCTTATTTGTCAAGAAGAAAGATGGATCTTTCCGGATGTGTATCGATTATCGTGAGTTGAATAAACTCACAGTGAAAAATCGTTATCCATTACCCAGGATCGATGACTTATTCGATCAGTTGCAAGGATCTAGTATATACTCCAAAATTGACTTAAGGTCAGGCTATCATCAGTTAAGGGTAAGAGAAGAAGATATCCCCAAGACAGCTTTCAGAACCCGATACGGACACTATGAGTTTCAAGTGATGCCATTTGGTTTGACGAACGCACCTGCGGTATTCATGGATCTAATGAATCGTGTGTGCAAACCATACTTGGATAAGTTTGTGATTGTGTTCATTGACGATATCCTAATCTACTCTCGCAACGAGAAAGAGCACGAGGAGCACCTGAAGATTATCTTGGAGTTGCTGAAGAAGGAAGAGTTGTATGCCAAATTTTCCAAGTGTGAATTTTGGATCAATACAGTAAAGTTCCTTGGACACGTGATTGACAGTAGTGGTATTCACGTGGACCCAGCAAAAATCGAGGCTGTTAAGAATTGGGCATCTCCTACTACCCCTTCGGAGATTCGTCAATTCTTAGGTCTTGCTGGCTACTATAGGAGATTCATTCGTACGGATTTCTCTAAAATAGTAAGCCTATGACCTGCTACGGCAGAAGGTATCAAGAAGTTTGATTGGGATGATGAACAAGAATCTGCTTTCAATTGTTTGAAACAGAATGCTATGTGATGCACCTATTCTAGCACTACCCGAAGGTAGTGATGATTTTGTGGTGTATTGTGATGCATCCATAAAAGGGCTAGGTGATGTTATTGTCTGTTTTTGAGCACTGACTTTTGTAATGCCCTTTTTCTCCACAGGCATGACAGGTTATAGACACCGATAGCAGATTGCTTCACGTGGCTGGTCCTTTGCTTCTGCAGTTCCTGGTCAGATGACCCACCTTGTTGCAAGTCTGACACTTGATAGTGCAAACTCCTGTGTGATGCATGGTGCATCTTGTACATAAAGGAAGGTTTCCATGGTACTTTTTGTCTTGCCTTCTATTCTGCTGTTGGTTGTAATTGTTGTTACGGTTGTGATTGGTGTGGTTATCCTGGTAGTTGTTGTTGTTGCGATTGTTAGAGTAGTTGTTGTCGTTGTTGGTAGTAGTGTTCCTTCTATCAACAAACTTTTGTTTGTGATCGTTGGTTCCTTTTCTTGCTACTGGAGTTTTGCTTGTCCCGATGTTCTTGTTAGTATTGTCAATATTTGCTATGTTAGCAGTTTGTGCTTCCAGAGCGGCAGTAATACCATTAGTAATTAGTTGCCGGATGGCAGCCTCAGTCATGGTTGGTGTTGCAGATGTTGATGTTTTCTTGGGAGGCATCTACATAATAAGAATCTACAAGTGAAGGTATGAAAATCATAAAAAGACTTCCGATCATTGATATTGCAGAATATAATAGGGAATTTTTAGAATTCAAGACTTCAAGAGATAGATACAGAAATAATGGAATGAGTGATTCAATAGGAGGCTTAGATACAAAGGTTTGAGAAAATCGAATGGTAAGAGAATAAAAGATATCATACTTTAGAATATAGGATAGATAATCTCGACACACATAATTGGTATTCTAAGGTATAACGGAATCACCAATGTATTAGATCATAAATAACTTGTCTATGTAATTTACAAAGTTTGACATGCGTCATTATTTATATCATACATTCAGTGGTTGAATTCAAGAAAGCTGTAAATGACGTATATCTAATATGGTGGTTCTCCTTTAAGTTCTTGGATCTTGTTCAGAAGACTTTTGATGACGAACCTTAATATCTTCCATGATTATTTCCAGTGATGAACGTTAGATTCTTCGAGGACTGGTTCACTTCCCAGTGGTCACGATGTGATCCATAACGAATTATCTAACTCCGTGAAGATAGACACATTAAAGAGATAGTCTGGTGGTGGTGTAGTTGACCTAACCGGTGATGAAGATCCTACTGATGAAGATGGAGATATAGGTGTTTCAGTGTCTTTAGGTGATGAAATCTTTTTGGAAGAAAAGGAATCTTGAGAATCAAACATTGGTGATAGTGATAATACTAGAGATGGTGGTAAAACAGCTAGTAGAGCAATAGTAACTTGGGGTGGTGGAATGGTATCATATGTTTGTATATACGGATCATCATGTAAAGGTGGGAAAAATAGTATGTCCAAAAGATACTTAGTGAAATCGTCTAAAGAGTTAGGAGAAATGTTTCCCGGTGAGGCTGGGAAATAGTTCAAAATGTTCGTAGAGAAAATAGTATTCTCATTATCAGAATTGGATGGGACGACAGTAGAGTGAGGGGATGAAGACATGACTGTAATAATCCAGTCGTAAATAACATAAGTTATTCATATAAAAGTATAGTAGTTATGTATTTTTACATACTGTTTGGGAAAAGTAGTGGCATCTTTACAATTTAGTGAATGTAGTGGCACAAAGGACATTGATGGCTACAAAAAGGTTTTACCCTTGTTATCTAAAACCGTGAGCTCTGATACCACTTTGTAACACCCCTATTTTGATAATATAGCAGCGAAAGCTAATCTGGGGTATTACTTCATGAATCACAGGTTTATAAAGTATTCAAAAGATGGAAATATGGGGTTATGAATTGATTAAGTCTTTGAAAAGTAATCACATTTGTTATAAGATAAACGAGTATGTAAAAGAGTTTGTAACAAGCATGTATCCTCCTCGCGGGTTTATAAAACATGTAAATAAGTAAAGGCGAGGTTATAAACTTCACCTGATAGGTAGTTGTAATAAATATTCCAAAATGAAAGCTGATGATCTTATCATAATCTTAACAGGGAAGGTTGATATAGCAAAATGATAGTAAACAGCCACGTCACAAAACCTGAGTAAATATGTCAAGTCTTAGGAAGATTGTACTCTAGAACTTTGGTTTTAATAGTTTAATATTGTTATGAGTTTGATTGGAGAGTTTGGAATTATTGCATCACCGTTCGGGCCATCATATTTCAGAGGTCATTCAGTAAACATTTGAGGAGCTAGGGCACTTTAAATCATAAACCCAACAACTCAGTCAGAACGTAATACCAAGATGAAACCCCTTAATATGAAGCTCCCTAGTATTGTGGTACGATATAGATTCAGGACAGGATTTTTAGAAGCACATTGACGATGAATGATACAATGGTTATAACATAATCGGTTTTCAGCATTTTGTTTAATATCTGGAAATGATAAGTACGACAAGCATTAATTAAAGTTATTTCTTGTAAGGTTTTGAATATATTTTTATACTTTTTCAAAACGTTACATTTTAGACCCTAAAGAATGATAAATGGCAAAATATACCCTTAGAGTTTGCACTTTTACGAATTTGGTCCTTCTAGTTTAAAAGATGTACAAAGTAAACCTTGTACTTTGGAAAGTGACATAATATTCCCCTATAGTTATAAATTTGATAAAATGACATATTCAGCCCTTCTAGTTATTAATTTCAGAAAGTTACAATATATACCCCTTGTATGGAATACTTTTGCAAAACAAGTCCGAATTGCCATGCAAGCTTATTTTAATATTCCAAAAGACATTTGTAGGTTATAGATTATTAATATAAGCTAAAATATGAAGGTTTAACTTAACGAAAGTTCAGATTAATGATTCGTTAAGTTAGAAATCAAAACGGGTCAAATTAGGGTTTTATAATGAAAACGCATAGGTTTTTAATTTAAATTCCTTCAAGAATTGATAAAGTGGTTATAATAACATTAGTTAAGTATGTTAGGATAGATTATAACAACATTTTGTCATATTAGCTTATAGATTCAAGAAAAACATGAAATTAGGGTTTCGGGTGTACGGTTTTGGATCAAAAAGGAAAATGAGCATGAATTGAGTTATAAAACTTTAACAAGAGTTTATGCAGGATCATATGAACATCATAAGGTTATAGGAGCAGAAGTGGAACCTTTAGAACCTGGGTTTGAGCTTATAGCTTGGAAACGGGTCAAAATCAGGACTTTTAGCTTCGTACGCCTAGAATAATGACTCCGAGGCTTCTTTTCTTGATTTCTTTTGCTTAAATTCTGTTCTTGAGACTTTTTAGGACCTTTTAGGAACTTATTTAGGTAAAGGATTGCTGCTATTATGGGTTATAGAGGAGGAAGTAGGGGATGAGTTAGAATGAGAGGTTTATGCCCTTATTTATACACGAATGGAGTCTTAGAGGCCAAGGGATGCTTATGCTTGATTCTTGGACATGTTTAAAAGATATAGGATGATGAGGAGAGGCTATAGGATGAGTCATCAAGGCTAGAAAGTAGCATGGAGGTGTTGGAAGGCTTATAAGGGGTGTTTGTGTACCACGACTTGAAAAGAGAAAAAGAGAGGCCATGTGGCCAACTTGGTGGCTAATATATATACTTGAGATTCTTGTAATCTGCTTAGGGATGAATGTGCTTAGTCATTGAGTTGCTTGTTTGCAATATGGAACATTAAAACGGGTAAAAAGGAGGGAAAATGAGTATAGGGTTCAAACTTGCTCAAGTTAGGGTTTTTGGTTCAAATTTCGTGTATAATAGAGTAATGATGATGTATTATGATATGTAATGTTGTAATTAAGTGTTTATAACTTAATTTTATTAGTGGTTTAGGTTAATAATGGGTAAAAACAAAGAAATGGGTCATAGTTTAGAAACTAGCTCAGTTTTAGGGTTTTGGGTTTTGAATTAGGGTTTTGAGTGTAAAAATATGTATGAGAGATTATGAGTAGAATAATTAGGGTTTACACATTGTATATTAAGTTTAGTAGCTTGTATGAAAGTGGTGGTGAAGAAACTAGAATGAAAACGGAGATAAAATGACTATTTTAGAGATCGTGCTTAGTGACTTGTATATTGTACTTTTAAAGACTTGTACTTTGACTTAGAGGGAGTTATATTTCAAATGAGATGTTATGTTACTTGTAAATATGCTTTAGTAGCTTGTACATTCATTTTAGATGTTAACTCTTCATGGAATTAGGGTTTAGAGGTATACGATAACGGTTTAAAGCCCGTTTTGATATAATGTTGCAAATGGTACATTATATGAGTAATGTACTTTGTAAAAATGATATTGACTTGACATGTTATGATGTTTGCTTGACATATATGTAGATAGGATTGTCATAGGTAGGTTGCGTGGGCTTCGTTAACTTTATAAACGTAAACTATGTTACATAATGGAATAGAATGAAATGAAATTTTATTACTGTGAAAAAGTAGTACTTAACATAGTAAGTAGATACTACATTGATGAAATACTAGAAAATTATGGGTTGTTATAGTCCCCCAACCTTACAGAAATCTCATCTCAGGATTTAGTTAGGAGATAGAGTGATGTTGGAAAATAGATGTGGATATTTAGCACGAATTTGATCTTCTCGTTCCCATGTAATTTCAGAGTTCCATCTTACTTTGACTATAGGGATGTGTCTTTGTCTTAGTTGCTTGACTTCTCGATCCATAATCTCCACTGATTCTTCCACAAAGTTAAGTTTGTCATCGAGCTAAATTTCTTTCTTTGGAATGACGAGGGATTCGTCACATAAGCTTTTCTTAGAAACTTGAAAAGTACTGTTGTCTATTTTTGAGCACTGACTTTTGTAATGCCCTTTTTCTCCATAGGCATGACAAGTTACAGACACTGATAGCAGGTTGCTTCCCGTGGCTGGTCTTTTTCTTTTGCAGTTCCTGGTCAGATGACCCACCTTGTTGCAAGTCTAACACTTGACAGTGCAAACTCCTGTGTGATGCAGGGTGCATCTTGTACACAAAGGAAGGTTTCCATGGTACTTTTTGTCTTGCCTTCTATTCTGCTGTTGGTGGTAATTGTTGTTACGGTTATGATTGTTGTGGTTATCCCGGTAGTTGTTGTTGCGATTGTTGGAGTAGTTGTTGTCATTGTTGGTAGTAGTGTTCCTTCTATCAACAAACTTTCATTTGTGATCGTTGGTTCCTTTTCTTGCTACTGGAGTTCCACTTGTACTGGTGTTCTTGTTAGTATTGTCAATATTTGCTATGTTAGCAGTTCGTGCTTCCAGAGCGACAATAATACCATCAGTAATCAGTTGTCGGATGGCAGCCTCAGTCATGGTTGGTGCTGCAGATATTGATGTTTTCTTAGGAGGCATCTACAGAATAAGAATCTACAAGTGAAGGTATGAAAATCATAAAAAGACTTATGATCATTGATATTGCAGAATATAATGGGGAATTTTTAGAATTCAAGACTTCGAGAGATAGATACGGAAATAATGGAATGAGTGATTCAATAGGAGGCTTAGATACAAAGGTTTGAGAAAATCGAATGGTAAGAGAATAAAAGATATCATACTTCAGAATATAGGATAGATAATCTCGACACACATAATTGGTATTATGAGGTATAACGGAATCACCACTGTATTAGATCATAAATAACTTGTCTATGTAATTTACAAAGTTTGACAAGCGTCATTATTTATATCATACATTCAGTGGTTGAATTCTAGAAAGCTGTAAACGACGTAGATCTAATATGGTGGTTCTCCTTTGAGTTCTTGGATCTTGTTCAGAAGACTTTTGATGACGAACCTTAATATCTTCCATGATTATTTCCAGTGATGAACGTTAGATTCTTCGGGGACTGGTTCACTTCCCAGTGGTCGCGATGTGATCCATAACGAATTATCTAACTCCGCGAAGATAGACTCATTAAAGAGATAGTCTGGTGGTGGTGTAGTTGACCTAACCGGTGATGAAGATCCTACTGATGAAGATGGAGATATAGGTGTTTCAGTGTCTTTAGGTGATGAAATCTTTTCGAAAGAAAAGGAATCTCGAGAATCAAACATTGGTGATAGTGATAATACTTGAGATGGCGGTAAAACAGCTGGTAGAGCAATAATAACTTGGGGTGGTAGAATGGTATCATAGTACATACGGATCATCATGTAAAGGTGGGAAGAATAGTATGTCCAAAAGATACTTAGTGAAATCATCTGAAGAGTTAGGAGAAATGTTTCCCGGTGAGGCTGGGAAATAGTTCAGAATGTTCGTAGAGAAAAAAGTATTCTCAATATCTGAATCAGATGAGACGACAATAGAGTGAGGGGATGAAGACATCACTGTAACAATCCATAAGTTATTCATATAATAGTATAGTAGTTATATATTTTTACATACTGTTTAGGGAAAGTAGTGGCATCTTCACAATTCAAGGAATGTAGTAGCACGGAGGACATTGATGGCAAAAGAAAAGTAGTTATAGTTTATGTTTTACCCTTGTTCTCTATAACCGTGAGCTACTGTTACCACTCTGTAACACCCTCATTTTGATAATATAGCAGCAGAAGCTAATCTGGGGTATTACTTAATGAATCACAGACACAATCATAGAAAACGACTCAAAAGAGACGTTTTAAAAGATACGTTATCATTTCTTTTAAAATCATGTTTTACAAGGCAGGTCCAAATCTAGAAACATAAAATGTGTATGATAAAAAGTTTAGCATCTTCAAGTCCATGCCACTCAATGCAATAAGCATTTGCTTAAATTAACTGATATAATACATGCGATAAAAAGGGTCAACATAAAGGTTGAGTGAAATTCATAGGTTTGAAATGTAATAGTTGAATACAAGTTATAATGGAAATATTGGCATTGCAAGGAAAATTATCATAGGGAACATTATTATTGCATCTAAGCTCATGACACCAATACGTTAACAGGGAAGATCACCGTAGTGATATTGGTTAGGGACATATATCCCCGTGGAAAAGGTAACTTGCCAAGGTTACCTATTAAGACAAATATAGTGCGTTTGGCTACCCCAAGTATGGGTATACAAATGGGAGTCGTCACCCTCAATAGATCAATTCACAATATTACCATTCACTCGCAATGCAAGTAATTAATGGTTCATGATATGGAAATAACGGCACTGGAAGCTACTTAGGCAATAATATATCTGGATATCATACATATCTGGATAGCATACATTTAGAAAACACGTGTATTCATGGTTTATAGCAGGTATCAAAGGTTTATAAAGTATTTAAAAGATTGAAATATGGGGTTATGAATTCATTAAGTCTTTGAAAAGTAATCACATTTGTTATAAGATAAGCGAGTATGTAAAAGAGTTTGTAACAAGCATGTATCCCCCTCGTGGGTTTATAAAACATTCAAAAGATTGAAATGCGAGGCTATGAACTCACCTTAACAGGCGTTATCTACTTGGGCGGAAAGTATATCAATTTGAAAGGAAGCAGCTTCGTCAAGTAACCTGGGATAATATGTCGAGTCTTAGGAAGATTGTACTCTAGAACTTTGGTTCAGAGAGTCTAATATTGTTATGAGTTTAATTGGAAAGTTTGGATTTATTGTATCACCGTTTGGGGCATCATAATTCAGAGGTCATTCAATAAACGTTTGAGGAGCTAGGGCACTTTAAATCGTAAACCCAACAATTCAGTCAGAATGTAATACCAAGATGAAACTCCTTAATATGAAGCTCCCTAGTATTGTGATACGATATAATTGGTTTTAAGCGTTTTGCTTGATAACTGGAAATGATAAGCACGTCAAGCGTTAATTAAAGTTATGTCATGTAATGTTTTGAACATGTTTTTATACTTTTTCAAAATGTTACATTTTACACCCTTAAGAATGAAAAATGGCAAAATATACCCTTGGAGTTTGCACTTTTACGAGTTTGGTCCTTCAAAGTTAAAAGATGTGCAAAGTAAACCTTGCACTTTGAAAAGTGACATAATAGACCCCTGTAGTTATAACTTTAGAAATATGGCAAAAATAGTCCTTGTACTTATAAGTTTTCAAAAGTTACGGTATATACCCCTTGCATGGAAATAATTTACAAAACAAGTCCAAAATTCATAATAATGATATTTTTCAATATGAAAAGTAATTTACAGGATATAGCTTATTAATATAAGATAAAATATGAAGATTTAACATAATGAAAGTTTAAAATAACGATTCGTTAAGCTAGGAAACAAAATGGGTAAACGGGCAGGTTTTAAGTTTAAATTCCTTCAAGACTTGATAAAGTTGTTATATTAACATTAGTTAAGCATGTTAGGATAGATTATAACAATATTTAACCTTTATAACATTTAGTTTTAAGAAAAACATAAAATTAGGGTTTCGGGTGTACGGTTTTGGATCAAAATGGAAAATGAGTATGAATTGAGTTATAAAACTTTAACAAGAGTATATTTAGGATCATATGAACATTATAAGAGTGTAGGAGTAGGTATGAAGATCATATAACTTGGGTTTGAGCTTATAGCTTGGAAACGGATTGAAATCAGGACTTTTAGCTTTGTACGCCTAGAATAACGACTCCCGGGCTTCTTTTCTTGATTTATTTTGCGTCACTTATGTTCTTGAGACTTATTAGGATCTTCTTTGAGCAAAGGATTGCTGCTATTAAGGGTTATAGAGGAGGAAGTATGGGATGAGTTAGAATGAGGGGTTTATGCCCCTATTGATACACGAATGAAGTCTTAGAGGCCAAGGGATACTTATGCTTGATTCTTGGACATGTGGAACAACTATAGGATGATGAGGAGAGGCTAGGGGATGAGTCATCAAGGCTAGAAAGTAGCATGGAGGTGTTGGAAGGCTTATAAGGGGTGTTTGTGTGCCACGGCTCGAAAAGAGAAAAAGAGAGGCCATGTGGCCAACTTGGTGGCTAAGATATATACTTGAGATGCTTGTAAGCTGCTTAGGGATGAAAGTACTTAGTCATTGAGGTGCTTGTTTCCAATATGGAACTTTAAAACGGGTAAAAAGGAGGGAAAATGAGTATAGGGTTCAAACTTGCTCGAGTTAGGGTTTTTGGTTCAAATTTCATGTATAATGGAGTAATGATGATGGATTATGATATGTAATGTTGTAATTAAGTGTTTATAACTTAATTTGATTAGTGGTTTAGGTTAATAATGGGTAAAAATGAAGAAATGGATCATAGTTTAGAAACTAGCTCAGTTTTAGGGTTTGGGTTTTGAATTAGGGTTTTGATTGTAAAAATATGTATGAGAGCTTATTAGTAGAATAATTAGGGTTTACATATTGTATATTGAGTGTAGTAGCTTGTATGAAAGTGGTGGTGAAGAAACTAGAATGAAAATGGAGATAAAACGATTATTTTAGAGATCATGCTTAGTGAGTTATATATTGTACTTTTAAAGACTTGTACTTTGACTTGGATGGAGTTTATATTTCAAATGAGATGTTATGTTACTTGTACATATGCTTTAGTAGCTTGTACATTCATTTTAGATGTTAACTCTTCATAGAATTAGGGTTTAGAGGTATACGATAACGGTTTAAAGCCCGTTTTGATATAATGTTGCAAATGATACATTGTATGAGTAATGTACTTTGTAAAAATGATATTATGATATTAACTTGACATGTTATGATGTTTGCTTGACATATATGAAGATATGATTGACATAGGTAGGTTGCGTGAGCTCGTCTACTTTAGTTATGCAAGTCATATTGCATATTGAGATATTGGCAATGCAAGTAATGTAATAAAGCGGAAAATTTCCCCGTATAATTGTGATTATAGTAAAATAGGTTGATTTTTGTATTTGATGAAAATTCTGGGTTGTTATAGTCTCCACCCCTTACAGAAATCTCGTCCCGAGATTTAGTCGGATGCCGGAGAGTTATCAAGGAATGATTATGAATTTGTAAGAAAGTTGCTAATCATATGGGATATAGATTTGGAAATGAACAGATATTGAAGGTAATAATGATAATGATTTAAGTGAAGAAAAGGAATTTATTTGTACAAACGGATTGAAAGAAACTTGTTTGTACGTATGCTATATACTTAAGCCTACTTATTTATAATTTATCACTTACAAAAAGAAGCGTCCAACTCCTTGTAACTGAGAATTTATAAATTCATAGTTCAGAGATTTATAATTTCCTATTCAAATGAAGAAGCGTCCTAATTCATTTCAATAAGATGATCATAAATCGTCTTATAAAAACATGATATCGAAATGGTAATGTGTAGGAGATGATATGATTTTTCAAAATCATAAAAGATAATGAGAATAACGAGATATTAGTTGCAATGATGCCCATTTTCGTCGTATTTCAATGATAATAAGTGTTTCAAAGGTATGAGGGGAGTATTCAGAGTTGAACATAATGGAATTGACAAATGACGTCGAGTTTTGATATTACCAAATAACAAGATGAAATGAAATAATCCCTTTATTATTTCATAGATAAATTTACATATCTTACATCACCGAAACTCTAAGAGTGTTGATACTTATGCTACGTGTCTTGGGGTAGGATTCTAGATAAAATAATAAATGACAAGGATTGTAGCTTGGTGTTTGGGGTTTATGAAGTGGGTTTCAGATGATCCTTCATATGTAACTGGTGGCGAACCTGAGTATCCTCAAGAGTTGTTTTCAGCGGTTGATCTTTTGTTTCTGCAGTTTCTGGTCAGATGACCCACTTTGTTGCAAGTCCGACACTTGACAGTGCAAACTCCTGTGTGATGCAGGGTGCATCTTGTACACAAAGGAAGGTATCCATGGTATCTTTTGGCAGGATAAGTCCTAACAGTTTCTTGTCTTCTATTCTGCTGGTGGTGGTAATCATTGTTACGGTTGTGATTGTTGTGGTTATTTTGATAGTTGTCGTTGTTGCGATTGTTGGAGTGGTTATTGTTGTTGCGATATTTGGGGTAGTTGTTGTTGTCGATGGTGTTTCTTCTGTCTTCAAACTTTCGTTTATGATCATTGGTTTCTTGCACAAAATCATGCTTTATTATTTGATCCATTAGTCTGTGAGCTATGTTGGTGGCTTCCTCCAGAGTCTGAGGTTTTGAAGCAGTAACGTTTCCTTCAATGCTTTGGGGCAATCCTCCGATGAAAGCTTCCATAAGTTTCTCAGAATTTGGCACCATGTTTGGACATAAGACTGCTAATTCCTGAACGTTAGATTCTTCGAGGACTGGTTCACTTCCCAGTGGTCGTGATGTGATCCATAATGAATTATCTAGCTCTGCGAAGATAGACTCATTAAAGAGATAGTCTGGTGGTGGTGTAGTTGACCTAACCGGTGATGAAGATCCTACTGATGAAGATGGGGAGACTAGAATGGGTGATTTAACAGGAGTCTCGGTGTTTTTAGGTAATGAAATCTCCTCGGAAGGAAAGAAATCTTGAGAATCAAACACTGGTGATAGTGATAATACTGGAGATGGTAGTAAAACAGCTGGTAGAGCAATAATAACTTGGGGTGGTGGAATAGCATCATTAATATCAGAATTAGAGGGAACGATAGTAGAGTGAGGGGATGAAGACATGACTGTAACAACCCAGTAGTAAATAACATAAGGTACTTATTTATGTGTCATTATAATTAGTGTTTTTTACCATAGTTTTCGGGAAAGTCGTGGCATTCTTCATATTCAGGAATGTAGTGGCACGAAGGACATTGATGGCTAAAGAAAAGTAGTTATAGTTAAGGTGTTACCCTTGTTCTCTATAACCGTGAGCTCTGATACCACTCTGTAACACCCTCATTTTGATAATATAGCAGCAGAAGCTAATCTGGGGTATTACTTCATGAATCACAGACACAATCATAGAAAATGACTCAAAAGAGACATTTTAAAAGATACGTTATCATTTCTTTTAAAATCATGTTTTACAAGGCAGGTCCAAATCTAGAAACATAAAATGTGTATGATAAAAAGTTTAGCATCTTCAAGTCCATGCCACTCAATGCAATAAGCATTTGCTTAAATTAACTGATATAATACATGCGATAAAAGGGGTCAACATAAAGGTTGAGTGAAATTCATAGGTTTGAATTGTAATAGTTGAATAAAGTTATAATGGAAATATTGGCATGAGGGAAAATTATAATATGGGAACATTATTATTGCATCTATAGCTCATGACACCAATACGTTAACAGGGAAGATCACCGTAGTGATATTGGTTAGGGACATATATCCCCATGGAAAAGGTAACTTGCCAAGGTTACCTATTAAGACAAATATAGTGCGTTTGGCTACCCCAAGTATGGGTATACAAATGGGAGTCGTCAACTCTACCAGATCCAATTCACAATATTTCCATTCACTCGCAATCAAGTAATTAATGGTTCTGATATGGAAATAAGGCACTGGAAGGCTTCTTTGGAATAATATATCTGGATATCTTACATATCTGGATAGCCATTACTTTTAGAAACACGATGTATTCATGGTTTATAGCAGGTATCAAAAGTTTATAAAGTATTTAAAAGATTGAAATATGGGGTTATGAATTCATTAAGTCTTTGAAAAGTAATCACATTTGTTATAAGATAAGCGAGTATGTAAAAGAGTTTGTAACAAGCATGTATCCCCCTCGTGGGTTTATAAAACATTCAAAAGATTGAAATGCGAGGCTATGAACTCACCTTAACAGGGAAATCTGATTAATGGCAAAAGTATATCAAAGGAAAGGCGTCTGTATAGTAGTATGACGTTATCTACTTGGGCGGAAAGTATATCAATTTGAAAGGAAGCAGCTTCATCAAGTAACCTGGGATAATATGTCGAGTCTTAGGAAGATTGTACTCTAGAACTTTGGTTCAGAGAGTCTAATATTGTTATGAGTTTAATTGGAAAGTTTGGATTTATTGTATCACCGTTTGGGGCATCATAATTCAGAGGTCATTCAATAAACGTTTGAGGAGCTTGGGCACTTTAAATCGTAAACCCAACAATTCAGTCAGAATGTAATACCAAGATGAAACTCCTTAATATGAAGCTCCCTAGTATTGTGATACGATATAATTGGTTTTAAGCGTTTGCTTGATAATGGAAATGATAAGCACGTCAGCGTAGATTAATGTTATGTCATGTAATTGTTTTGAACATGTTTTTTCTTTTTAAATTGTTACATTTTTACACCTTAAGAATGAAAAATGGCAAAATATACCTTGGAGTTTGCACTTTTACGAGTTTGGTCCTTCAAGTTTAAATGATGTGCAAATAAACCTTGCACTTTGAAAAGTGATATAATAGACCCTTGTAGTTATAACTTTAGAAATATGGCAAAAATAGTCATTGTACTTATAAGTTTTCAAAGTTCGGTATATACCCCATTGCAGGGAAATAATTTACAAAAAACTAAGTCAAAAATTCATATTAATGATATTTTTCAATATGAAAAGTAATTACAGGTTATAGTTAACACAATTTTATTATAATCTAAAATATGAAGATTTAAACATAATGATGTTTAAATAACGATCGTTAAGCAGGAGAAAAAAGGGTCATTTTTTAGGGTGTTTAAAAGTAAACGTGGAGGGTTTAAGTTCAAAGTCCTTAAGTATTGATAAAGTTTTTATTTACATTAGTTAAGCATGTTAGGATAGATTATAGTAATATTTAACCATTATAACATTTAGTTTTAAGAAAAACATAAAATTAGGGTTTCGGGTGTACGGTTTTGGATCAAAATGGAAAATGAGTATGAATTGAGTTATAAAACTTTAACAAGAGTATATTTAGGATCATATGAACATTATAAGAATGTAGGAGCAGGTATGAAGATCATAGAACCTGGGTTTGAGCTTATAGCTTGGAAACGGGTTGAAATCGGGACTTTTAGCTTCGTACGCCTAGAATAACGACTCCCGGGCTTCTTTTATTGACTTCTTTTGCTTCACTTATGTTCTTGAGACTTATTCGGACCTCTTAGGATCTTCTTTGAGCAAATGATTTCTAATATTAAGGGTTATAGAGGAGGAAGTGGGGGATGAGTTAGAATGAGGGGTTTATGCCCTTATTTATCACGAATGGAGTCTTAGAGGCCAAGGGATGCTTATGCTTGATTATTGGACATATGGAACAACTAGAGGATGATGAGGAGAGGCTAGAGGATGAGTCATCAAGGCTAGAAAGTAGCATGGAGGTGTTGGAAGGCTTATAAGGGGTGTTTGTGTGCCACGACCTGAAAAGAGAAAAAGAGAGGCCATGTGGCCAACTTGATGGCGAAGCTAATATACTTGTGATGCTGTATAGATGCTTAGGGTGACAAGAGAATTGGTCATTGAGGTGCTTGTTTGCAATATGGAACTTTAAAACTGGTAAAAAGGAGGGAAAATGAGTATAGGGTTCAAACTTGCTCGGGTTAGGGTTTTTGGTTCAAATTTCATGTATAATGGAGTAATGATGATGGATTATGATATGTAATGTTGTAATTAAGTGTTTATAACTTAATTTGATTAGTGGTTTAGGTTAATAATGGGTAAAAACGAAGAAATGGGTCATAGTTTAGAAACTAGCTCAGTTTTAGGGTTTTGGGTTTTGAATTAGGGATAATTAGGGTTGACACATTGTATATTGAGTGTAGTAGCTTGTATGAAAGTGGCGGTGAAAAAACTAGAATGAAAACGGAGATAAAACAACTATGCTGAGTCAAAGGATCTGACTTATCTAGGACATCATAAACATGATTAACGCGGAATAACAATTAAAACAATCATAACTAAGACCAAGGTTTTTCTAATAAAGATGAAGCCTTTCATTTGTATTTGATCAGGATACAAGGCTTACTATACTATTAATAAGCTATTAATAAGCTACTAATAAGCTAGCTAACTAACTTAGACGCCTTATAAGGGTTGACGCCTAGAGAACACATACACACATTTAGGTTTACATTGTGAATTGAATGAATAATAAACCTAGACGCCTACCCCTCTTTATATACTAGAGGGGTTAGGGTTTACAAGACAATATAAGATCAAATCAAATTAGGAAAATATAAATCAGCATTAAATACTATTTGACTAATCTTAAATCAGCATTAATGTTATTCCAGCTTTGTCTTGTAGGTCCTCCATCTTTAATATGTTTTGTCATAATCAACTCAAAGTATAATTCCTAACAATCTTCCCCTAGTTCATAATGACAAAACTCATAAGCACGAGCTTCCCCTGAAGCTAATATAGATGAAGACTAGACTTCCCCTCGATCCATGCACTCTTCCCCTTTTTGTCTTATCAACTCAAGTAGGGATCATCTGAAGACTTCCCCTTAAGAAGTGCACGTCTATGAATCACAAACTTTAATTGGCTTGAAGTAGTTGGTATTAGTGAAACGTCCAAGTGCAAGAACATCCTCCTCTCTTATGTAACTGTTGCCTCAGCCAGCGATCTACCTCAATCCTTTGTTGCATCTCACAAAAAGGGCGAACTTGTTACATAATCGATTAAAAAGCTAATGCATCAAACATCTTCATAATATCCTTATCTGATTTAGTGCGAACAAGACATGTTTATCACATCTAGTTATGGTTCATCGTTGACCTACCTCTCCATAACCTTCCATCGAAGTTACATCGAATCACAACAATAATAAAACGGTTTGATCCATCTTAGATCAAAACAGGTAATTATTACCAGATACAAACGTAAATTAGTATCTCAGCTAGGTTTCATCGTTGATCCCTGATCAAAACTCTTCCATAGCCAGTTGAAATAATAATGGGGTTTGGTCCCAGACCTTAAACACGACATTATTATGTGATGTAATAAACGACTTGCGAACACCAAACCAAAACAATGAGAAGTAACCAATCCATAAGCATCAATAGTGTCCCAAGATCCAGATGTGTGTGTGTGTACTAATATCAACTAAACTAAGCAATATCGGTCAAGGCAAACCAAACAACCCACAAATAAGTTCTAGTAGAAACATTAACCAATCAACACAAACTGAAGCGTACAAGCAGCAATAACTGTAAGCCTACCAGTAAGAACCATAAGACATCGGCCAGTAGTAATCATATGGAACCAGCAGGAACGAACAAAGCAACCAGCAGAAACTGTGTGAGGACCAGCATGAATGACCCTGATCAAACACCATCAGATTCACCGATAATCCTGCTCCTTAGGAAATGTATCACAACCAACCAATAATTATTCCTTGCTGCCTATAACAAATCTTGACCTGCTTTTGTTATTGATTGAGAGAATCTCCCTTCATCTATCAGAAACATGACCATCGGTGTCTTTAACGTCATCATTAACCTTCTGGATCAACGTCATTCCAGCAACAAACATACACGGCCTTTTATTTAAAGACAAAAAATAAAATTTTACATATGAAAACCTTGTAGATCCTAGATCGAGAGCCACGAGGCTCTGATACCACATGTTGAGTCAAAGGATCTGACTCATCTAGGATATCATAATCATGATTAACGCGGAATAACAATTAAAACAATCATAATTAAGATCAAGGTTTTACTAATAAAGATGAAGCCTTTCATTTGTATTTGATCAGGATACAAGGCTTACTATACTATTAATAAGCTATTAATAAGCTACTAATAAGCTACTAATAAGCTAGCTAACTAACCTAGGCGCCTTATAAGGGTTGACGCCTAGAGAACACACACACACACCTTTGGTTTACATTGTATATCAATCCTTGCCCTAACCAAGATCCCTACCCCTCTTTATATACTAGAAGGATTAGGGTTACAAGAATAGTTAATAACATTTAGGTCCTTTAACATTTAAGTCCTTCATCTATTTTGTCATATCAACTCAATCTATAATTCCCAACAATCTTCCCCTAGTTGATAATGACAAAACTCATAAGCACGAGCTTCCCCTGAAGCTAATATAGATGAAGACTTCCCCTCGATCCATGCACTCTTCCCCTTTTTGTCTTATCAACTCAAGTAGGGATCATCTGAAGACTTCCCCTTAAGAAGTGCATGTCTATGAATCACGGACTTTAATTGGCTTGAAGTAGTTGGTATTAGTGAAACGTCCAAGTGCAAGAACATCCTCCTCTCTTATGTAACTGTTGCCTCAGCCGGCGATCTACCTCAATCCTTTGTTGCATCTCACAAAAAGGGTGAACTTGTTACATAATCGATTAAAAAGCTAATGCATCAAACATTTTCACAATATCCTTATCTGATTTTGTGCGAACAAGACATGTTTATCACATCTAGTTATGGTTCATCGTTGGTCCCAGACCTACCTCTCCATAACCTTCCATCGAAGTCACATCGAATCACAACAATAATAAAATGGTTTGATCCATCTCAGATCAAAACGGGTAATTATTACCAGATACAAACGTAAATTCGTATCTCAGCTAGGTTTCATCGCTGATCCCTGATCAAAACTCTTCCATAGCCAGTTGAAATAATAATGGGGTTTGGTCCCAGACCTTAAACACGGCATTATTATGTGATGTAATAAACGACTTGCGAACACCAAACCAAAACAATGAGAAGTAACCAAGCCATAAGCATCAATAGTGTCCCGAGATCCAGATGTGTGTGTACTAATATCAACTAAACTAAGCAATATCGGTTAAGGCAAACTGAACAACCCACAAATAAGTTTTAGTAGAAACGTTAACCAATCAGCACCAACTGAAGCGTACAAGCAGCAATAACCGTAAGCCTACCAGTAATAAATCATACGCATGGAACAATGGTGATGACGAGGACATATGCCTAAATAGTGTTGATCGAAATGATGGTTCACTAGCGGTGCGGTGAGTTCGAGGGAAGTCTGTAATAGTTGCTAGCTTCCCAAAATCTCTGGAGATTTGAAATAAAGCTATGTCTCCTTGGAAGTGTCTTGATTCATCATGTGATGAAGTGGTGTCGGGTCGTGGGATTGGACTTGGTATTATAGTTAACATGGACAACTCCCGTGAATTGACAGCAATCCTCGTCCGACCATCCCATCATGTTAATGCTAATATTGACGATGAAGAAGAAGAGTATACACTAGTGACCCGTCATCACAAGCCAAAGAATAATAATTCATATACAAGAAAACAACTAGTATATGATAATTGTGGTGATAAGAAGCTGAGGTCCCTTTTTGACATATCTCCTACACCCGCAAGAGTTTATGATGATATAATAGCCACAGGTGCTTACTTTCTAAGTACTTGTCATGAGTGCAATAAATAACTACACGGGAAAGACATATATCAATATAGGGTAACAATCTAATATCCTTACTTCAATATAGTTATCTAATAATCCTAGTATGTTTACTAATATATGGATGCAGGGGAGAAAAAGACATTTTGTAGCATAGAGTGTAGATCCATGCAGATTGCACAAATGGAAGAAGAAAGTATAAAGAAGAAGACGATGATGAGAAATAAGCACGATTGTGGTAGTAGTACTAGTTACTCTCCTCAACAAGTACCCGTTTCTTGCTCTAGTGGTCATGGTCATGGTCAGATGATGTCCACCGGGATTTTTGCCATTTAACCAAAACCTATATCCTGGTATTAAGTTATACTTGGACATGGATGGATGTAAATCTTATTCTTGTTCCCAATTTTGTTAGACAAGTAATGATTTTAATCCAAAAGTTTAACATGTCTTCTTTTTGTTTTGATGCAAACCCGAATTTTAGTTCCTTTAATGTTCAACCAAATAATTGCAGTATTTTTCATTTCTGATTGATACAAAAGCACCGATGATTGAGAAACAAAGAATTTAGCAAACATTAAAAATTGCCTTACAGGAAAACCGGAATTGGAAATTGAGGACTGTCACTTCTAAGGTGAAAATGCACGTGGACTCCACTCTCAACTAAACTCAAAACTCTTAATAAATTCCCCTTGCATTCTCATTCAATGGGCTAAGACCTTACACAACAATAAGAAAACATGTATAACAAATAGGCTAAACACTAATTGTTAGTGGACAAGTATTAGTGATAACATTGTTCGGGCCAAGCTCGTTTGTTCATTTAACATTATTTATATTATACTCAAACCATTAGTTAACACATAAATAATATATGATGCTACATTGTGCGAGGTTCAATTACGACCCTTCTGACCCATTGATAGTATATAATTGTCTTTTGTTATAATGATAGATGATGTTGCCAATAATTGTTCTATGTGAGATGACATGCCCCTTGAAAGCATTGTTCATGCTTTTGTCTAACCTAAATTCACACAGAGAAATTAAACCGCAGAATATGCAAAAGGGCAAATCGCATAAATGCTTAATGGGTTTTTTTGTCATGCATGCCAGTATGTCACAACATCTTTTTTTAGTATAATAATTTGAAATATGCAAGTTGTTTTTTTTTTCTTTTTTTTTACAATTTGCAAGTCGCCGCGTATATTAGATATTCATTAGATTAGCATCACAATCAGGCAAAGTGTGCTGTAATTTATTTGTGTTCACGTAGGACCAAATAAGAGAACACTAATAACCCAAAGAAACAATGGTATCGTTTTTTTATAGATCGTGCTCTTTTTTTTCATGTAATTTTCATATATTGGATAAGAATTTGATAAAATGCTTAGGTAAAGAGTTTTCTATAGTATTCATTGTAGAATTTCAAATAAAAGGCGTTTATATCCTAAAACATGAGCTTGCATTTGTGGACATGCATGATCACCTACCTTTAATATCATGTGAGATGACGTGGTTGCGTAAGAGTGGGCACTTTGATTAAGAGAACAATGAAGGAAGTATATGGTTACTCCTTTGGCTTGATCAATATTTGTATTGGTAAATCTCATAGTGATCTAGACTCTAAAACTCATAATGGATAGGGAGATATATATGTTACCTTACCGTGAGTGTAAATTGGTATCGCAATTACAAGGAGTGGCTATTGTGTTGTCTCTCATTTAAGCCATATAAAAACACATATTTTGATCTTTAATAAGACCCCATAATTTTTAATTAGCATTTATGAGTATGTATTTTTTTTAATACATTTTTGTTAATAACTTTATTTAAAACTTTGGCTAATAAATTTCAACGTGATAAAAATAATTTTGAGTTATATATCATGTCAACAATATAAATAAGGAAAGGCATTTCAATTATAATAACAAACTTTGAAAATTTTTCAATATATATGAATCAAATCATTTATTAGGGTTGATTTAAAAAGGTAGAGACAAATTGGTTGCTTATTTTTAGGAAGAATGCACAGAGTTATTGCTCTAGAGGAATTGTAACTGATTGTGGTCATGCGTGTTGAGAAAGAATGATTTTGAAAAGAGATTTCAAATTATTTATGGAAAGTTTTTATGACATTAAGCATACATTAATGAGATCGTTTGAAAATGTGCTTGTGAAGGTTATCATGTTTGTTTGTCAATGTTGCTGTATTAATTTAAAAAAAAGGTGCATTGATATATTGTACAAAAGTGGCATCTAAAATCCTTTCCGATTTATGTTCAATTTGTAATGAAATTCGTGAGATTATAAGTTAATTTTGGTAACAGTTCGACTAATTTTTTCTAGTATATGATGACTGTTATAAATTATTTTGACCGAGATAAATAACAATTACTTTGACTAGTATGAATTAGTTTAACAATTACTTTGACTACTACGAATTGTATGCTGTGGCTTTTGTTGAATCCGTGAATCGATAGATTGTCATCTTGGTGGTTTGCATTAAGTTAATTAATAAGAAGGCATGTAAACAGATGGATGGAAAAGAGGAAGAAGAAGAATTCGCATATTTATTTGAAGGAGAAGGAAAAGATATAATGGAATCCGAACGAGAAGATATAATGGAATCCCAAGAAGAAGAAGAAGAAGAAGATATAATGGACATAGTAAGAAGAAGTTATAATGGAAATCCGAAGAAGAATATGATTTATGAATCCAAAGAGAAGACAGAAGAAGAAGATATAATGGAATCCGAAGAAGAAGAAGATATAATGGAATCCGAAGAAGAAGAAGATATAATGGAATCCGAAGAAGAAGAAGATATAATGGAATCCGAAGAAGAAGAAGATATAATGGAATCCGAAGAAGAAGAAGATATAATGGAATAAGAAGATATAATGGAATCCGAAGAAGAAGAAGATGAAGAGGAAGCTGAACAACTGGAGGAGATGAGGCTACCAGTGGTGACCAGCTGGATGGGTCCAGATGGTATTACAGTTCTTGGTATGTAGGATTCGATCACCCTACAACCTGGTTACTAGTGCGGAATAAATCCGATCTTAAAGACAAACACACCCCAGCAGATTATGTATGACAGAAAAAGAAAAGGATGCACAAGAATATAACCCTCAATATTATTTGTTTATTGAGTAAGGAAAAGAATGAAGTACAACCCCCCCCCCCCATCACCTCTTTATTGTAGAGATGAGGGGGAAGTAAACCAACTCTAAAAGAGTTGAAACCTAGATGCTACAAAGGAGAGAAAGAATACAACGACTCTTCTGAATGCCCCCCCCCCCCAACTAATCTAAACTATCTTTTGAGATCGGTATATTATAGAGTTCTCCTTGGGCTAAAACTTGGGCAAAACTTGACAATGACCCCCTAGACTTAATATTTATAGACTAATATGGATACTAAATATAACAATTTCCCCCTTAGTACCATATTAGCCTATACCGATACTCAACAAATTCAACCTATGCTGGAATCTCAGACTAGGGATAGCCTTTGACAAGGGCTGCATATACGCAAATACCGCTACTTATTTGTGTAAGCCTTGAATCCTGGCTCATATTGCAAGTCTCCACCTGCCCTCGACGTAGCAAAATACGACCTCCTTTGAAGCCTCCGTAAGTATTCAATACGCAACTTTAGTTGTACACCATAATACCATCATGTGCAGCATCATAGCTTCTCAGCTTCCGTGCACATCCTTGTATCATCAACCCGTACCTTGTGATTGATCTACCCATGGCGTAGTTAAAATCCACAAAAACCTGTACGTCTTTCTGTAATCCACGATCAAACTTATCCAACATACCCACATCTGCAGATGCTATGTCAAGTCTCGTGCAGACCATCTGATACTCCTGGCTTCCAACTGCATATTTTACATGACACTTACCATTCGTTTTCCAGCTTCTCTGATGACTAACCCTCCAACAACAGTATGGAGTGCCCTTTCAACAAAGTATGTACCAACTTTTCATTGTGAATCCTGGACTGTGACACCCTTAGAGTATTACCACTCTAATCCCTGATGATCTCCAAACCAAGTATATTTCCCTTTGCTTTAACCAGCAAACCCAATTGGTAATCAGATCTCCAGCCTTGCATCCGTAAGAAAAAACTATACCATCTATATAGAGAAATAGATGTATGAACATACGACTCCCAGTAATAGCCATCGCTGTCGTCGCTGCATTTCTTGCAACCGTTGCTGATCACATACACATCTGATCGAGCATCCATATCATCTTTCAATCCAAACTTACACTTGGAAATCACCTCACAAGTATGCTATTATTAAAAGTCTATGGACTCTATGTTGCATATATCTTTCACTGGAGCAAACTACAAAAGCAGCCTCATTACTGTCTTCTCTATACTGAATAGTTCCCATACTGAGTGTTGCTCCCTATCACGTGCTGGATGATAGTATATCAAATCCAGAGTTTGTACTTCCTGTGAACCAACTACATGATTGACATTCCTATGAGGTTTCACCTTAAATGTATAACCTTCCTATGGTTCCACCTCAAACTCATCTCCTTGCAACACCTGCATTGAACCCGTACCTACACCAGAACCAATGAAAGTTTTCTTGTATTCCCCACTTTCATTGAAACCCATATTCCTGTAAAGCACTACCTTTGAAGTAACGTCATCTAGCTCTAAAGCTTATTACCCACTATACCTTTTACGGTATCCTAGGAATATGCACTTGACCTTAACCGGTTCAAGCATCCCTTGCTTAATACTACCAAGCCAACCAAAAAACCCTAACATATCTATAGGCGTCTTAAATCCAATCGCTAATGATGGTGACCTTGTCACTAGATATGTAGACATGGTTGTATCCTCTGCCCATGATCCTTGAGACAGACCTAGAATGAAATCAGAAAACAACGTTACCTTAGCAAGAGTGTCACGTTTGTCTCCTTAACCAACCCATTCTGCTGCTATAACCCTGCAACACCTAAATGTTTGGCGACCCCACTCTTCGTACATTGTTGTGTGGACCTCTGATTACAAGAATCAAGAACTTACCCGTCTTGATCTTCACCAGCTTGATATTCCTTTTCCGACCTACTTTACCAAGCAGTCCATGTTTGTCTTCTCTTCAGGTTGCTTGTCCTCCAACCGTCTTTGAGACACTGTAGTATCATCGTTACTAACCTGAAAAACCTCAGCTTTACGATCCTCTTGAGCTCCCTGCAGTTCCACCTCAAACCAAACACATTTTTCATCATTGTTGGATGTGGTATTTATGGGTTATTGTTCTGGGTTGTCCCCTCACTTTTTCCCCTTTGTTCCTCCTTACTCATGGACTCATATTTTCAAAAAACCCCCCCCCCCACCAGGACCAAGTTGTTTTGAACCTTAATGCCTTTTGATACAATATTCTCATCGAGCTTTTAGATTTTAACCTTAGTATTCATACAGTCTATTCTTTTTAACCCTTTGTTAACCGTTTTAACCTCTTTATGATTTACCTATACAAAAACACGATCTGCAAAGTAAACCTGTTTGTATAAAAAAATCCTTGCTTTATCGATATAACCCTAAGAATAAACCTTCTTAGATATCGATCAAACCAAGAAACCCTTCAAAAAACAAAACCCCTTCTTAATCAAATATCGATTAAACCTTGAAAATCAGACCATCCAATCAAATCGACAACCTTTGATTCAAGAAAGTACCTGACGCTTTCTGAAGTAACCCTAGTCGTACTTTTATTTTTGCAAAACAATTTCTTGTAACCTAAGAAACCTGCAAATCGACAAGTCTTGGACATATTCTCTGACCCTTTTGTTTATTCTGAAATCCTCTGTGATATAAACTCACACACCGAATCAAACAAATTACCTTGTGCAATAACTCCATTAGTCTTTTACACTCTTTGTCGCGATCCCGTACAATCGAAAAACTCAAGAACCTTACCTGTCGATAACCCTGCTGCTCCTTGCACATCAAAAAATTTCAACACAAGAAAATTTTGTCTGTCGAGAACCTCGTAGCCCAAACAGAATAGAATGATCATGTTCCTTCCAGAAAAATGAACAACAAAGACCTCTTCTTGATCGATCCTAGTTAACCAGAGAACCTGCAAACCTGAGCTCTTGATACCACTTGTAGGATTCGATCACCCTACAACCTGGTTACTAGTGCGGAATAAATCCGATCTTGAAGACGAACACACCCCAGCAGATTATGTATGACAGAAAAAGAAAAGGATGCACAAGTATATAACCCTCAATATTATTTGTTTATTGAGTAAGGAAAAGAATGAAGTACAAAACCCCTCCCCCCCTTCACCTTTTTATTGTAGAGATGAGGGGGAAGTAAACCAACTCTAAAAGAGTTGAAACCTAACTGCTACAAAGGAGAGAAAGAATACAGTGAATTTTTATGAATGCCCTAATCTAAACCCTTTTTTGAGATGGTATTTATAGAGTCCCCTTGGGCTAAACTTTCACAATGACCCCCTAGACTTAATATTTATAGACTAATATGGATACTAAATATAACATGGTATAATCTGCAAAAATGATGGTCTCATTCATTTAAAGAATCGATGTCAATTGGATGATTGCCTAATTTGTTATAAACCTTTCACTACTCATGGAAAACACCAAATTTGGTACATTCTTTCTTTCAATTTATATATAACATGCTGCCTGCTTTGTTGTTTGTTAAAAACAGCCAATACTCTCTTGATTTGCTTATTATTATTAATTCGCCTACTCATATTCTTCTTAGCAAAGAAAGATGATTAATTTATCTTCATGATTTTTCTTTGTTTACTTGATTGCATTCGCTGCAGCTGTCTTCCTTGTGGGCATATGTATGGATTCTCATGTATCAAGAAATGGCTTCTTCTAAGCTCCTCCAGTGGGAAGGTTTTTTTGTTTGTACCCCATAATATCGTATTCATTCAATTTTACTATAAACATTGTCTTAACTACCTTTGTTCTTATCAACAGTTCCCCCATTGAACACCTTATGCTCATTTCAGGATGCAATACTTCTTTATCCACCTCACCTCTGCTTTACTGCTCATGAAAAGGTCTTTGTTTAAAACTAACCTACCTTGACATCTTTTTAAAATAATAATAATAATAATAATAATAACTTTGTTTTTAAATAAAAACTCTTCATGCAGGCATCATCAGTCGCATTCTTTCCATTCACCGAACAGGGTTTCCTTGAATTTAGAACTTTGTAATACTTATGGTGCTTGATTGCCACAGGTTGATGCGGGCTGCTGACATAACACATATGAATATTTTGGTGACAAAACATAATGATTTAGCAGTTTGTTCAAATGAATTGGCGCGAGAGTGGGATAATTTATTAACACGGCCTGAGGAACTAGAAAAGCGCACTAAGTCTTTGGGACTGGCTGATGCATTGCGAAGGCGGGCTAGTCTGTTGGAACCACGGGTTGAAGCATTGAGACGACGTACTGATGCACTGGAACAGCGTTCTGATGCATTTGAGTCAAGGATGAGATTTTATTTTCAAATGTACAAGGAGCATCATAAGAGGGAAGAAGAGATTACTAAGGCGAAACAGGCTCCTGATAGGAAGAAAAAGCTCGCTGAAAAGGCAGCAGCAAAAGCAAAAAAGAAAGGCGAGAAAGAAGCTGAGAATGTACCTAAGAAGAAGCTTAAGCATAAGGAAAAGAAAGAAGAGAAGAAAATGCAGGCATCTGGCACTGTTGATGTTCCAGAGGAAGAAATGGTGGAGGACGTTTCAGAGGAACCTGAGGAAGAGAAGGTTGAAGTAAAGGATAAACCGACAACAAAGACCACAGAGCATGTGAGAGTGAGAAGCAGAAGCAACAGTAGAAAGGGCACTGACTCGATCTCAAAGGTGATACTTAAACGTAAGAAGTCAAACAATTACATGTATTAGTATGCTGTAGGTGATGCTACGGTTCTTACTGTGCCTTTAGCAGTTGTTACTTCTTGTATGCATAGACAAACGGGTCTGGTAAAATGGAGTAAAAGGGGTACTTTTGGTTTGGAAATAATGTCGGTTTTTGTTTTGGTTCATTGTTTTTTTTTAACTGTATTTGCTGATTGAGAACTTGATATACGGTTTCGAAAGAGTTAGCTTTAAACATGTACAAGAGAAGCAGGATCTTTAGAACTTGTTTTTGGACTAAAAACAAAGCAACAATGATAATTTGATACAATAAAGAAGATGCTAATAAGTTACCATAACGTTTGATGCATGATAGCAGTCATCGTTATTCTTCTTTGTCTTTATATCCATGAGCTTCGACTCATCAACTTCTATTGGTTTATCTGGTTTTGTATTCAAACCAAAATCTTTCATCTTCTTCTTCTTCAACTACTATTTCTCCTTCTCACCTTTAACTGTACCGTTTTCTTCCTTTGTATTTTTGTTGTCTTTTTTCCTTCTCGACAACTGGTGGTGGAACAGCAGGAATAGGATCTTCTTTGGTTGCTTTACCTTTGGTTTTGCTACAACTTCTATCTCAACGGGAGCAATCAAAGGCTTCTCGCCTGGGTTTCTCATATGCATGTCTTTGCTTTGATGGTGCATGTCCAGTGATTGCAATAGTCTTTTTCACATAATCTTTTCTGAACACTTTGCTACTGTTCCACTCGGCCATGAACTTGTCCCTGCCAGTCTTTTCTGAAAACTACTATTCCACTTTGCTACTGTTCCACTCGGCCACTTTGTTTGATTCAGTGTAGTTTTTAGAGCGTCTTGTATGACTAGCACCAATCCAAATACTAGATCCTTCCATCATCAAAACATATTCTAAACCCTAAACCTAGTCTCATGCTAAAACTGCATCGGGTGTTTGATCAGAGGTATAATTCAAAGAAGTTATTTTTTTTTCCTCGTTTGTAATTAATATTCAGTTGTGATATTAGTTTATTTCAGTGGATTTCAAATCAGATGTAGCATATCTAAACAATGGTTTATTATCAGAATATTATTTTATAATATAGCTAATAGTTAATTGTTAAAGATATAATGCTTATGTTATGTGGTTTTTTTTGATTTCCAAATTGAATATATGTGGGTTTTGTTTCTTAGTTCAGGGTTTTTGGCGGTTGGCCGGATGATTATGATGATGGATGGCTAATTTAAAGAAGACTATTATGTTCTCGATTGATTTATGTAATTTTTTAGTTTTTTGTCCATTATGCTTCATTTTCACGACATAAGGATTAACGGATTATTAACCGACGGTGTTGTATGCACACCACGTGTTTGATGAAATGTGTGTGAAGCTAACTTTGTTATTAATCGAGTTTTTTTATTTGTTTTGGGGTGGCAATATGACTTAGTGAACCTGAGCAGATTAATTTATGAAGCAAATCACAACTGCAATAGCAGGTAATCATTTTTATGATAATTAAATGATTTGTGTATATGAACCTGAAATTGTACTATATGTATATCCCTCCATCAGATGAAGATGGTATCACAAAATTAGCCCACTTATAGCCTTGATGACGTTTTGCCATCATCATGTTCATCATTATTTCAATTCTCATTCTGTTTTTATCTTTTATAATGAATAAATGAATACTCCATTTTTGAGTTATTAAATTGTGTTAAAGCGTATGTAAATTCGTGAAATGCTTATGTTGATTGATTTTTTTGGATGTGCTCGTTCTTTCATACATATCACAAATGATTTTCAGGTTGTCAAGATTAGGGACATCGTATGGCCACCAGGTAAGAAGAAGTTCAAAAATTGTGTATGAGTTAAGGTAGGTAGATTTTGGCATGTTGTAATACTTTCGTCCAAATAGTCTTGTGCATAGATGATGATCATTTACTTGTGGAAATTATAAACTACGATGTTGCAGTTCTCTTTACCTCCACGGTCCACAAGTTCTTTTTTTAGTTTTGTACTCTCAGCCTATACTCAGAGTTCTTACCTTCATCATTCACTGATGGTTCTACTAGGATTTGGATTGCTACAGATGGTGTCCGAGTCAGCTTACAACTGATTATGCATCAAAGATACATTTTACATAATATGGAGGTATGTCACTAATGTAAGCGCCTACAAAATGTGGACAATTATGTGTTTTTCAGTTTCGTCATTAATTTGAAAAAGGTAAATCATTGTCTGCCATAATACTTAGTTGATCGTTTTATGACTTTTAACTTTTTAACACTTATTTTATCGGTAGTTACATAGGGTTTGTTGCTTCATTTTTGGCGACAACAAGGCCAAAATACACTAAAGGGCAATAACATATGAATTTGATTAATGGGTTTGTTCAAGTGTTTTGTAATCTTTCGACTCTTATTTTCATCTCTCATTAAGCTTGTTAAGTTCGATCAATATATATTCGTCATACATCATGTGGTTCTTTTAGACTATCACTTGTGTTTTGGCTAGAAGAACCAAATTTGTGTTATTATGTTTTTACCGCTATTCTACTTAATACCGGACGATTAAAACTATATCACTATATTGTGGTGGTCGCGTATTGTCTTAATAGGCTTAGTAACGGGGTTCCCACTATTCTATTGATAAAAGGAATTAGTCAATTACTTGACTTCAGTTAGTTGTTTATGTGTGTATTCACTAAAGGGGTGTTTGGGTATGCTTATTGAAAATAGATTATGCGTTTTAAAAACGGATAATCAAATAATCAGCTCTTAGAAAACGTGGTTCATAAATTTAGTGTTTGGATTTGATTTCGAGCTTCTTGAGAAAACGCAAATAATCAAATTCCACACCACCCTAATCTACGATTTTTAAGTGTTTGGCAAATCAGATTATTAAATGATCAAATAGGTAAAATGACAAAAATAGACATTTTTATATATTGATATATAATATAAATTTTACATATAGCAGTGTTGATGTATTTTGTTGACTCATATCATGTCGACCTCCTGTCCATATCCTCAGTGTGAGACTTATATTTTTAAGATAACAATATAACATTTTTATTAGCAGATACTACTACATTTTTTATTGATGGCATATTCGTGTAATGAGCTTAATAAGTGATAAAAAACATCTATAGTATTCGATGTTGGGCTCAAAAAAAGAAAATTCAAGACACAAAGTTTAAATTATAGGGTTTTATATACTACAATAGTTACCTACCCATTTTCTATCTGTCCCTTAAAGCCTTTCTTCTTCTTACCTACCATACGTTTCTTTAATCTCCCTTTCTAGTGATTATCATCGCTATTATAGCATCTGTATATATCATATTATAATGCCACAGTCGAACTTGTGAAGATAAAGCAAGTAATAAATTATATAAGATAACAATTGATAAGGGTATGTTCGTAATCTTGATCATTAGGTAAAAGTGCGTCTTCCAGCAGTAGGTTGGAGGTTGCTGCTCCAAAACTGCGTTTTGGAAAGCTCATAACGCAGAAAAGTTATTATCTAATCTTTTTTACCAAACACTAAAAGTAGCTTATTTGCGATTTACAAACGTGTTAATCAAATAATCCGTGTCAAACCGTAATACCAAACACCCCCTAAGTTACATGTTCCCCCACTCGGTTTCACTTTTTCTCAAGTGAGTTTCTTTATTTCTAAATGTAGTTTTATTAATGTGTATTATGGTAGTTAGATGGATAAAAAATGTCTTGAGCTGTTTTGTTTATAGGGGTAATATCATTATGTTTTGAAGGCTATTTTCTGGGGCAAAAAGCACGTTGACAAGTAATTTTTGTCCTCTTGAGACCTCAGTAATTACTAATTTGTTGTTTTATTAAATTTCCTATACAATTTTTAATCATCATTAATGGGTGAAGGATTTTTTCCAAGCTCAAGATGTATAATTTTTTGTTTGAAAAACATCTTATTGACTAAAATGCAAGGGTTTATTTACCAGCAGAAGCATATTTTATTGTAATCATACACTGTATTTACCATTGCAGCCAGAAAGAATAAATTGTTTTGGTCTGGTTTGATTAATAGAACAAAATGATTTTGGTCAAAATGGGTAGTTATTAGTGTATGCTTAAACGGATGGATTGAGACGAGGCTTGTCTATAAACACCTTTTCATCCGTATTTTCTAATCTTATCTGTAGGAAACTAGAAGGGGGGGGGGGGAGGTTGAATAGTTTACCGGTTAATTTGGCATTTTAAAACTTTACATAGAAAATTATTTGATTTGAGTTGTGTGTTGGTTAATCAATCAACACTATGAATCACAACTAAGCTATGTATTAAGTAATCAATAACAATATAGAGAGATAGAGAAAGAAATGATCAAACCAAGACACCAAGATTTATAGTGGTTCAGCAACAAAGCACCTCTTCGTTGCTACTCCACTCCCCAACTACTCCACTTTTGATTTCACTATGTCAACAAGCTCCCTTTAGGCGGAGAAAACCGTTTACACGTCGCTTATTTTCTTTTCCAACACTAAGCTAGATGTCGAGTCTTAATCTTAGCTAGAACCAATTTAAGACTTCACTAAGTCTTTACAAACTCACAAGATATATATATACCCTTGGATTGACACACAATCCAAATCACACCAATACACACTATACATAATTGGATCTACACACGATCCAACTTACACAACAACACTAAGTATATGTAATGAAGATTTGTGATCTTGAGGAGGAAGAGAGATCACTTGATAACAATTCATATATAGAAGAATATGATTGTTCTTCTCTTGCACTTGATTAGAGGAAGAAGAAAGGAGGAAGAAAGAATTAATCACTTGAAACAAGATCAAGGTATGTTAGTGATCAAGGCATGTGTTTTAGAAATAAAGAAAGAAAGAGAGAAGATCAGATCTGAGAATATTTGTGTGGCAAAGAGGTTTTAGGTTTTCAAATGGGGTAGCCCAGTATTTATAGGGGACAAAAAATGACCGTTGCTGACGGCGGTCCTGGCGGTCCCTTATATATAAGGGGGCCACCGAGCCTATAAGGGGGCCGCCACTAGACTCCGCTCCCTTTTTTGTCCTTTTATGGTGAAGGTTGTATCTGTTTTGGAACCTTCCATTTTGGGGGGAAATTTTGAATTTCAAATTTTATGTTTATAATAAAATATTTCTTTTAATGAATAAATATTTTGTTTTTATATTTTTATAAAAACACATTTGTAGAAGGTAAACTAGTAGACGATTCTTGACTTCATAGGATGTGATACTCAAAAGGTAGTGAACATTTATTAAGTCAAATTAATCATGTGGGAGTGATTAATTGAACGATGTGAGAAAATGGATGAAAGAAAGGTGACTCATTGTGGTGGTGGACTTGTGATTGGGGTATGAGGCGGGTGACAAGGAATTGAATGAAATTAATTTCATTCCTTAATGAGTGGAAGTGGTTGGTGGTGTACCTACAACAATGACAAAAGCTAGTATGACACCCTACTTAAGCATTAGTATGAGGTTAAACCATTGGGTGTGGTGGAGAGGATGGTGTGGGAGTTTGAGAATCAATGAGTGTGATGATGGTGTGGAGTTGATTAATGATTCAATTTCTTTGTGGGTAGTTCATAGGTGGTGAAATAAAGTGAGTAGTGTTTCTTGAAGGAGGTGGTGGTGAGTCATTGTGACAAGTGGTTGATGATTTTGGTAAAGGTGTCTTTCACTTCCAAACTTGACAAACTGACATTCTTGGTTTTCTAGATAGGTTAGGGTGATGATTTGAGCAAGACATTTGTGTGGAAGAAGATAGTATGAGGAAGATGGTGATGATTAGAAAGATGAAGGTAATGTAGGATTTAAATAGCAAGAGAGATGAAAGGAAAAGGCAAAGCATGGTGTTGGAGATGAAGGTGGAAGAAATTGTGTGTTCAAAGGGGGAAATTCCAGCAAGAGTTTAGGATTAAGGTGGTCAAAGACACTGAAAAAGAGAGTTTTTCGAAAAATTCTTTCCCTCCTGTGGGCGATCCCATATTGTTGGGCGGTCCCTGATTGATAAGGGGGCCGCCTGATGCATTAAGGGGCTGTTTTCTAGAGGGAGCAGGATTTTCTCAGTTTTCTCCCTTGGAACTATCACATCTTATAATAGTCAAAAATCAAATGAATCTAAATTAACATTGCAATAATCATTTAATTTAAGCGTACAATTTTAATAATTATCATAAAAGAAGAAATTGTCAAGTAGCAAAGCATTGATAGGATGATAAAACTATTCTAAGAATCATCCTAACACACCTAAGTCATCATTATTTGTTTTAGTTCTAATGAAAGAAATGTAATGTATTATAAGAGAACTAATAATAGTAGTAATAGTCACTTAGGAGTTATGCCGACATCTTCACTTCCTTTTTCCTCCCATTATGTTCTTGAGAGTTTGCCCAATTGACCTTAATCTATCTCGGTGAGCATCTCGTTGTTGGGTTTGGAGAGTTATGGTTTCGGATAGAAGGGTGTTCAAGTCATAATTTTCATGAGGAGGATTTTGATGGACTCTGGAATCAACATTCTATGAGGAAGAGATATGTTAAGTGTGAGATGAGGAATTGGAGTGAAATGACTCATCATCATTATCATCAACCATGACATCAATTTGGAGATGTGAGGAAGGTGGATTTTGATTGGTGGAGAACTAGCATTTTATTCACGTGGTCTTTTCATGCCTCGATCCGCTCGTGTCTTTCGCTCATAATAAGGAGTGAGCAGATGCATGGCTCGATCATGTGAGAGATAATGATCAAAAGCTAGCTTAGGAGACACAGACACTACATGTTTGAATAACCTAGTCAAGAGCATCCCATAAGGTAAGAGTTCTTTTAGTTTGAATCGAGTCTTTTCCATTCTTTTGAGAATGAAAAATGCTAGGTTGTAAGGAGTGGATGTCTCAATGCAATAAAGCATGTGACAAAGACAAGCGGAGACATGATCCCTATGTCCTCCTAGACAAATGGCATTTTCACGAATAATGTCAACCCAAGGTTTCATGTGAGTTTGAATCTCGCGGGTTCAAATTTTGTTTTCACCTACGACAATGGTTTTCTTGTTTCTAGTACGAGTTTCTTGTCCTTGTCGTAGAATTTGAATGAAAGACATAATGACTCTTGGAGATGGAGGTTTGGTTTTATAAAGACCTTTACTTGGAACACTCACCGACAAATGGTCAAGAGACCACATTTCGGTGGTGGAGGCTTGACCTTTGAATGGAATTTTTAGAATTTGACCGAATTCCTCAAGAGTGAGCGAGAATGGCTTATTTTGAATGACAAAGTTGACAACGAATTGACTGTTAGGATTGTTGGTAAAGGTGAGTTGACAATAGAATTCAAGAACAAAATAAGGTACAATTTGTTCGTTAATGTCTAACAAGCAATCAAAGCCGATTGACTCAAACTTAGCACGAATGGACTTCATATTTTTTAAAGGTCTTGGACTTAAAACCCTTCCATCATGAAAATATCATTTTTCGAGATTTGCACATTGTGTTTAGCAAGGTTGATTGAATTCATTTGATATTAAGGGTATGTAGTTTCTTGTCTTTTGATGATCTAAGCCGGTAGCTCGAGGCATTGTTACCTAGAAAATCATGAACAAGCTCATATATTAATCATTAATACTTGTTTTTATGTTTTGAGTTCGTGCCTAGTGTGTGCCTATAAGCAACAAATGTGGAGCAAAGATCAACTCGACCTAGTATAAAATCCTAAGAGTTAATCCAAACGCTCCTTAGTTTGATTTTGCTCAACCAAACAAGTCGAAAAATACATATGAATTATGTATCTCGAAATTTGTTCATGAGATCATTATGCATGTGTTTGAAAACGTTTTTAGGTTGTATTGACAATGCATAACAACAATTTTATTGTGTTCCTAACGTGAGTGATTTGGAAAATGAAATTGGGGTTTTTGTTCAAAAATGATTTTTTGACAAAACACATCAATGTATGCAAACCCTATGTCTACGGGAAGCATATTAGTTATACATTTTATCCTAGTAGTTTTAATTGAACACAATTGAAAGAAAAATAGAAAATACCCAATTTCAATTTTTGGTGTTCATCATAAACCCTAGACTCAAATTGAAAATAAATATATGAAATGACTTACAATTGATGATCTTTGTGATGTTAGGAATGATTATTGGTGTTGATTTGATCTTCAATTTAAGTTTTAATGGTCAATTTTTAAGTTTTGGTGGATTTGAAGTCGAGTTCGTCAATGGCAGCAGGAAGAGGGGGTGTTTGTTTTTGTGTTTTGAGACAGAAGAATGAGAAGCGGACTTAATATGGTTTATGGAATGTCTTCCATCATTCCTAAACCAAGACGTAGATAGTTAAACGATTCACGTTTAAGGAGTTTAGTAAGAATGTCGACGATGTTGTCGACGGACGGCACTTTTTCGATTGAGATATGTCCTTTTTGGACATTATCACGAAGAAAGTGATGACGTAATTCGATGTGTTTAGTACTAGAATGTTGCACCGGGTTTTTGCTAAGGTCAATCGTGCCTTTGTTGTCGCACATGATGGGAACGTTGTCGAGTCGTACGTCGTAGTCGATGAGAGCTTGTTTGATCCATAGTGCTTGTTGACATGCCTTTCCGGCGCTTACGTATTCGGGTTCGATAGTGGATATAGCAAGAGCGGTTTGTTTCTTCGAGAACCAAGATGTCAAACAACATCCTACGTCCTTTTTGACATTAGTCATAAAGAAAGTGGGGCTGACGTAATTTCGATGTGTTCTAAGTACGAGAATGTTTGCAGCCAGGGTGTTTTGCTAGAGGTCAATTGCGACCTTTGTTGCGCACATATGGAACGTCGTCCGAGTTCATTATCGTGGGGGGGGGTGGTGGGGGGGGGGTGGGGTTGGGGTGGGGTGTGGGTGGGGGGGGAGGGGGGAGAGTCTTTAGTTGGGTGGGTAGGTAGGACACTAGGGTTTTTCATTTAGGAATACTGTTTAGGTCGGTTATTTTTTTTATATTGGGTTGATAAGGTAAAGTACATTCGGTCGAGACACTCACAACAGTAAATTAAGGTGTTACCTCAAATTGTTTTTCTTAAGCATTTCTTTTAATATACTTAGATTGATTAAAGAATATACCGTCTTCCATTTGTTTAATTTGTAATCCAAGGAAGAAGTTAAGTTCACCCATCATGCTCATCTCAAACTCGTCATGCATGATTTTGGCAAATTCATCACACATGTCTTGACAAGTCGAACCGAATATAAAGGTTCAATTTCGACATAAATTTGAACAATGATGAGATTTTGATCTTTTTCTTCTTAGTAAAAAGAGTGTTTATCTACCATTCCCATTTTTATATTCATAGTTTATAAGAAAAAAGATTTTAATCTATCATACCAAGCTTTGGGTGCTTGCTTAAGACCATACAAAGCTTTCTTTAATTTATAAGCATGATCCGGTTTTTCAAAATCAATGAATCCCAGAGGTTGTGCCACGTATACCTCCTCATTGATAAAACCGTATCGAGGAAATGACTTTTTAACATCCATTTATGGAATAATTTAAAAATAAAGGCGCAGGCATAGCTATAATATCCAAATAATTCAAGTCTAGCAACCGGGGCATAAGTTTCATCATAATCAATGCCCTTTTGATGGTTGTAGCCTTGAGCAACTAACCTAGCCTTATTTTGAGAAACAATACCGTTCTCGTCTAACTTATTTCTAAATACCCACTTAGTTCCTATAATTGTCATATTCTTAGGTTGTGGAACTAGCTCCCAAATGTCGTTAGCAATGAATTGATTTAATTCTTCTTGCATGGCGACTATCCAACTTCATCTCTAAGCTCCATTATACATTTCTTAGTTCTATAGTAGATTATAAAAAAAACAATAGAAGTTACTTTTGGTTTTGAGCTTGTGATCTAAGGGTTCTTTGGTTGAGGTTTCCTATGATATTTTCTAGGGGATGGTTCCTAGATTCCTTAATATTGACTATTTCGTCAATCTCTAATGTTTCATCCTCAACAACATTTTCTAGGTTTTTCTCTTCGATTTTCCTAATAGCTTCTTCTCTTCATTCTAAGTCATCCATCCCACCAAGGGTGATGTCTTAGAGGGTGGAGGAGTTTCATCGAATGTCACGTTAAGTGATTCTTTGATTTTCCTAGTGTGTTTATTAAGAATGATATAGGCTTTACTATTTTGGGAGTAACCTAGAAAGACACCTTCGTAAGACTTTGGGTCAAACTTGGTAAGGTAGTCTTTAGTGTTTAGAATGAAGCACTTGCTTCCAAACACTCTAAAATAGTCAAGAGTAGGTTTCCTACCTCTCAAGATTTCATAAGGTGTTTTTCCTAGGATGGTTCTAATTAGGATTCGGTTGAGAATATATGTTGAAGTATCTACGGCGTTACACCAAAACTTTTTTCAACATTGTTCTACTCATTTCTTGAAGTGTCCTATTTTTCCTTTCAACCACGCCATTTGATTGAGGAGTGCGTGGAGCTGAGAAGTTGTGAGTAATACCATTGGCATTACAAAACTCTCCAAATTGCACTTCATTATCAAATTCTCTACCGTGGTCGGTTCTTATTGACACTATTGCACATCCTAATTGGTTTTGGATTTTCTTACTAAATATTTTGAATTGATCGAAAGCTTTGGTTTTATTCTTAATAAATCTAGTCCAAGTATACCTAGAGTAGTCATCTACTATGACTAAGGTGTAGCGGTTTCCACGTAACTCCGTACGGTGGATGAACCAAAAAGATCCATGTGGAGAAGTTCTAAGCATCTAGTCGTTGAGACTATGTTCTTAGCTTTGTGACTAACGTGAGCTTGTTTTCCAATTTTACAAGCATCACAAAAATGTTGATCGAACCTAAGCTTAGGTAAGTTTCTAACTAATTCCTTAGAAGCTAACGATTGAATGAGACGCATATTTGCGTGATCTAATCTCTTATGCCACAAAGTGGAAATTTATTCCCCCGTATCAATCGTTCTAGACAAACTAATCCTTGGCTTATTTCCTAACTTCATTACATATAAGCCTTTCTTCCTAATACCATTACCTATGACTTTACCGTTCTTAGTGATTTCACTATCATGTTCAGAGAAAGTTATTTTTTTACACTTATTATCACATATTTGTCCTACACTTAGCAAGTTAAATCCTAAATATGAACGATGTTATCTACATAATCCTATTTTTATAGAGTCATTGAAATCGTACCTTTGCCCAATGATGCTACCGGAATATTAACTACTCAAAAATGCAATTACCTCCATTGTATGCCTTATAAGTGGAGAAGAGCTTTTTGATTTCCCCCATCATATGTTGAGAGCATCCACTATCCTTGATCCATTCATCGTTCCCCAATCACCAAGGCAAATCTATTTATATAAACAATAACTCAAACATTTGGTCCTTAATATCTTAATTGTCTTAAGTTGTTAGAGCCAAACATCCCTTGCATTTGATGCAATTGGTTGGGTTGTGAGAATGGAAGACATATTTCCCACGGCATGTAACTTTGACATGGAAAGTTGTTCCAAGTTACGGGAAATCCATAAGGTTGGTTTTGTCGACCAACATGTCTTTTTGGTTGCTGTGTTTTAGACGAGAATTAGTTAATTTATTAACCTCTCCTAGGATGAGTTTTTTGATCTAAAATTAGGATTTGAAAATCCAAACTTCGGGTTTTGATAATAGCTTATAGAATTGTCTAACTTTAGTATCACTAGCTACATGAACTTTGACTTTGTTTACAATATGTTTTGGTCTAGGACCCAAAATAGATTTTTGAAAAGAAACACTTTTCTCAGATACAGGCGATGCTGCTTGCGGTCCCATATTTATTAAGGGGGTCGCCCATATTTATGGGACCTCCATCAGGAGATGCCTTTTTCTGAGCTTTTACAAATTTTATTTCCTTAGTTCCACTAGATGATGCTTCAACTCAATTAAACCATAAACCTAATTTATTACCGGAGGGTTTTTGATTACTTAACATTTCATTTAAGCAATGTGTACTCTTTTCAAATTTATTTAATCTAGTTGATTCTTCTTTGAGCTTTTCGTTTTCAATTTTAAGTGTATGACACTTTGCACAATCGAGATCAACTCCCTTGTTTTTCTCGAGTATTGATAATTTATCTTTTAGTTCTCTAAGCTCATTTTCTAGACTATTTCTAGTAGCTTTTAACCTTTTGTTCTTAGTGATTATCTTTAGACTCATTTTGCATAATTTATCATATTCTTTGTCTAAAGCTAAATCATCAATTGATGAGTTTTCATCACTAAAGTAGGAGGATTCGGAACATACCTCACTTGATGCATGAGCTACGAGACACGTTTCATTTTTAACCTTCTCATCATCTTCTTCATCGCTATCGCTCCAAGAGCCTCCGACAAAAGCTCTTTAACTCTTGTCTTTCGGTGGTTTTGGACATTCTCCAATAAGATGATTCGGGTCTCCACATCTAAAGCATTTTCTATCACTTTTACCGTTCTTATCATCACGAATTCTTTGGAACGTCTTTTTGTCGTTTTGAGGTTGTCTCGCAAATCTTCCTCTTCTCTTAAAGAACTTCTTGAAGTCTCTTACCGCCATGGCATACTCTTCGTCTTCACTATCAGAAGTCGAACACTCTTCATCACTAGATTCTTTCTTAGCCTTTAAAGTAAGATATTTCCTTTCAACTTTTTGATTGAAAACCCCCAATTACAGTAATCTTTCTTGATGATCATCTCATGGACTTTGAGGTTTCTAATGAGCTCATCAAGAGATAGTGATGTCAAGTCTTTTGCCTCTTTAATTGTCGTGATGTTTGCTCTCCATTTAGGATGTAGATCCCTAAGGAACTTCCTTACATAGTTCTTACTAGAATAACCTTCATCAAGAGCTTTAAGACTAGTAATAATAGTATTAAGTCTAGGAAAAGCACTATCTATAGATTCGTCTTTGGAAATGACGAATTGTTCATATTGTTGAACCAAAAGGTCAATCTTCTTATCTTTGACTTGGCAGATACTATTATTATAATTCAAAAAGGGTATGCAGATACTATTCAGGTACATTGATAGGAACCCAAACAAGATATCACATAAATGAAAAAGAATTGTTAGCCGTTGCAAAAAGTTGTCAAAAGTTTTATTACTTTTTGTTACCTAAAAACCTTTTACTTAAAGATTTTTCAACCTGGCAAACCTTAATGGCGGCGACTCTTTCCTAAATCATTATGATCTACTACCTCTTCCATGTAACGATTTCTATAACCCTTGTAATTGAGATCATCAACTTGTTGTTTGATCTCATAACGAGCGAGTTAGGCGATTTCTTTAACCTAAGAGCATAGGGAATAGGGTTTGATTTTTTTCTGTCATTTTTGTCATTAGGGACGGGGTGTGTAATTTGTTTATTACTAGCAGTATTAATTATGGCGGCTGGTTAGGGATTCATCGAGTTTCTTCTTGGAACCCTAATTAGGGTTTCGCTATTTTATGCCTCCTAATTGTTTGTGTCGCTGTGCTTTTTTGTGTTGATTGAAAAGGGTTGTGGTGAGGATAATATTCAATCAATAATTAACAAGTTTACTTATAAGATCAAGAGCATGGGGGAAAATTAAAATTCATCTCCTTAGAAGAGTAAATTGTGATGGGTCCCAAACGGTCTGTGAAGGATTTCATGCATGGGATAACCCTAAGGTATTTTGTGCTATGAACAAACTGGAGGCGTAAGCCAGTATTAGGCCTCAGAAAAAGACCATTTTCTGATATGCTGTTAATGAGCTAACAAATTATGCTAACCCTAAATTGAATTTTAGGTCACTGGTGAATAAAGAACATGTGGAGAATTCTGATTGTGTTCTACCTTTGGAACAAGTTATTGCTGCACAAAATAAATTTGCTAATTCTCTAGTACGTTTTTTTGTGGGAAAGAAAGTGGCCTTCCAGTTAGTCCAGAACTATGTAAGTAACACATGGCAGGTGTTAGAGAAAGGGCCTTGGTTGATTCAAAATCAACCAATTATTTTAACCAAATGGTCACCAAACATGAGTTTGTTGCGAGATAAAGTTACAAAAGTCCCTGTTTGGGTTAAAGTACACAAAGTTCCTGTTGTAGCATATTCTGAGGATGGTTTGAGCATTATCGCAACACAACTTGGTAAACCTATCATGTTGGATGCGTTCACGAATGCAATGTGTGTCGAACCGTGGGGGTAGATTAGGATTTATGCGTGCCATTATTGAGGTCACGGCTAAAAAGGATTTAAAGCAGGAAGTGGCGATGGCTATCCCTATTGTGGATGAAGAGGGGCATACAATGGCGAAAATGGATGTTGAATACGAATGGAAACCACCAAGGTGTAGTGAATGTTTGGTTTTTGGACATGCAAATGAACAATGCCCTAAACAAGTTACATAAGTCTCAAAAGAGAATGTTACTGCTCAAAGTGATGGTTTTACTATGGTTCAAAATCGCAAAAAGAAAGGGAAGCAAGTTGGAAATAATCAAGCACGTCCGGCTGAGGGTTTTAAGGTTTCTAAGCCTTCTCAAGTTTGGAATATAAAGAGCACTAAAAAAGGAAGTGGTACACAGAAAGATGATAGTAGTAAATTAGTGAACCAAAATCCTTTTGATGTTCTTAATACTGTGGATAATGTGAAGGAGTTGGGCAAAACAAGTGGAGATAAGGAGGCTCCTAAGGAGACTAAAGATAAACAGACTAACTTGGAATATGAAAGTGAAGTGGTAGAAATGGTAAGCGAGTATGACACGGTAGCTAATGTGTGTTTTAAGGTTTTTTGAAATTGGGATTGGACGTCGAATAAGGGATTATGTAATAAAGGTTGTCGAATAATCCTTGGATGAAATAAAGATGTTGTTGATGTTATTGTCATGCACCAAACTGATCAAGCTATTCATGCTAAGGTTATACATCAAGCTGATCAAAAAATTATATGTTGTATGTTTATAAGGTTTTTCAAAGAAATTGGGATTGGACGTCGAATGCGGGATTATGTAATAAAGGTTGTCGAATAATCCGTGGATGGAATAAGGATGTTGTTGATGTTATTGTCATGCACCAAACTGATCAAGCTATTCATGCTAAGGTTATACATCAAGATGATCAAAAAATTATATGTTGTACGTTTATTTATGCAGGCAATGATCCAAGAGAAAGACGTGTTCTTTGGGCTGACCTAAAGCTCCATAAAAGGGTGGTCAGTGGGCTGCCATTGGTGCTTTTGGGTGACTTTAATGTTGCTTTGAATATGAAAGACATTTGTATGGGATCTTCTAGTATGAATTCGGCTATGTGTGACTTCAAAGACTATGTACGGAGCATTGAAGTTATGGATATTCATAGTACGGGTTTGCATTTCACTTGGAACCAAAAGCCAAGAAGGAGAAATGGCGTCTTGAAGAAATTAGATCGCATTATTGTAAATTTGGATTTTGTTGATACTTATCAAGGTGCTTATGCAATTTTTCAGCCATACCGAATATCTGACCATTCCCCATCTGTGCTCAAAATTCCATCATTGACGTGTACAAAACCAAGGCCTTTTAAGTTTTATAACTTTCTTGCTCATAAAGGTAGATTTTTGGAGTTGCTTAATACCCACTGGAATGCTAGTATTGTTGGTCACTCTATGTTTCAGGTTAGTCAAAAGATGAAGATTATGAAGAAACTGCTTAGGAAACTAATGCATGATCATGGCAATTTGCATGAAAGGATGAAACAACTTAGATAGGATCTAGATGAGGTCCAAAAAGCCTTAGACCGTAACCCTTCCAATAGTGACATTAGTGGTGAGGAGGCTGTTTATGTGCAAGCTTTTGATGAAGCAAAGATTGATGAAGAAAGATTTCTCAGGCAAAAAGCAAAGATAGATTGGCTGGAAGGAGGTGACTCGAATTCAACCTACTTTCACAAATCAATTAAGAGTAGAAACCAAAGAAGCTGAATTGATAGTGTTACAAATGCTGCTAATGTAGAAGTTACAGGTTCGGGTGTTTCGGTTGTCTTTGTTTCACACTATGAATCTTTTATTGGTTCAAGTTTGGAATGCGATTTGCTAAATACAGAAGGGTTGTTTAATAAGAAGTTTTTGGATGGTTCGAATATGCAAATTATCAGACCTATAATGAATGCCGAAATTAAAACAGCCATGTTTGATATTGGTGAAGACAAGGCTTCAGGGCCTGATGTTTATACATCGATGTTCTTGAAGAAAGGGAGGGATGTTGTTGGTGCGGATGTGTGTAAGGCGATCCATGATTTATTTAGTAATGGTAAGCTCCTTAACGAGATTAATCATACTTTTATGACCCTTATACCAAAGATTGCCACTCCTCAAAAGGTCAATGATTATCGACCAATATCTTGTTGTAATGTGATCTATAAATGCATTAGTAAAATTATTACTAATCGCATTAAGGAAGTGGTAAGTGAAAATCAATCGGCCTTTGTCCTAGGTAGAAGGTTTTCTGATAATATTCTTCTGACGCAAGAGCTAATGCATAATTATCACCTGAAGAGAGGATCTCCTAGATGTGCTTTTAAGGTGGATATTCAAAAGGCGTATGACACGGTTGATTGGCGATTCTTAGGATTTATCTTTAAGTGCTTTGGTTTCCACTCTACCATGATTAAGTAGATCATGGCATGTGTTACGTCGGCTTCATTCTCAATTTGCATCAATGGGAATGTTCATGGTTATTTTAGGGGTAAAAGGGGGTTACGTCAAGGAGACCCTCTATCGACGTATCTCTTTACTCTAGTTATGGAGATCTTGACCCTAATTCTTCAAAGACGTGTCCGTACATCAGAATCTTTCAAATACCATAAACATTGTGAGGAGTTAACTATTATTAATGTGTGTTTTGCAGATGATTTATTTATCTTTGCTCATGGGGATGTGGACTCGGCTAGCGTGATCATGACATCTCTTGATGAGTTTAGGAAGGTGTCAGGGCTGGTCCCAAGCATTCCAAAAAGTACAACGTATTTTTGTAATGTTTTGAATCACGTCAAGATGGCTATCCTTAATATTATGCCTTTTTCTGAAGGTGAGCTTCCACTTAATTACTTTGGTGTTCCTTTGATTTCCTCTCGTCTTTTAAATAGGGATTGTAAAGTTCTTGTTGAAAAAGCGCGAAATAGAATCGGGGACTGGAAAAACAAGTCTCTTTCCTTTGCGGGAAGGTTACAATTGTGTAATTCGGTCATTGCTTCCATGCAAGTATATTGGGCTTCTGTCTAGTCATACCCATGGGAATCGTTTATGATATTCAGCAACTGATTCGGGGTTTCTTGTGGTGTAATGGCGTATACAAGCGTGGGAAAGCTAAAGTGGCTTGGGTTGATATATGTCTACCAAAGAAAGAATGTGGTCTTGGTTTACGTAGCCTTGAGGTATTTAATCTAGCCCTAATGACTACTCATATTTCGAATATAGTTTCTAATAACGAGTCGTTGTGGGTTCGTTGGATTAACACATATAAACTTAGAGGATGCACCTTATGGGACGTCCAACCAAGTACGAATATGAGTTATGGATGAAGAAAGCTTCTACAACTAAGAGAGCATGTTAAACCATTCTTTTGGAGTTGTATTGGTAATGGTATGAACACTTCCCTTTGGTATGATATGTATACTCATTGTCCGCTTAGCCAGTGTTTGAGGCCTAGAGATATAGCAAGGGAAAGGTATTCTATTCAAACACGTGTTGCAGATTTGCTTGTCAATGGAGCATGGAATCGGCCGTTGTCGTGGTTGGCAAAGGCTCCTAACTTAGTCCTTATACCAGCCCCTAACATTGTATTGGCATGCAAGATTGTATGAAGTGGCGTGCTACAAATGGTACTATGACTGATTTTATTGTTAAATGTGCATGGGAAGTTCTTAGACCACATGGGATTGAAGTCCCATGGTTAAATACTGTTTGGTTTTCACATGCTATTCCACGTCATGCATTCCATCTATGGCTTGTAATGAGAAGAAGCTTGAAGACGCAAGACAAGTTAAGGCAATGGGATGTTGCTCCTACAACAGATATAACTCAGGTGCGTTGTTCGTTATGTGGTACGCAGCCTGATTCACACGAGCATCTTTTCTTTGAATGTTCATACTCGTCTAAGGTGTGGACTCTAATTCGTGGGCTGGTGGGCATGGATGTGGTGCCGCCTGTTTTGGACAACATCCTTGCGTGGTTCCAACCGATGGGAAACAAGAGAACTATACAGAATATTGTTGGTAAGATTCTGTTTGCTGCTGCCTCGTATTTTATTTGGTTGGAAAGAAACAATAGGTTGTTTAAAAACAATAGAAGAACTCTAAAAGAGCTAAGGGACGCTATTGTTGTAACGGTTCGTCTCAAGCTTACTAATTTCATATTCAAGAATAAGGTGGAAGTTCATAATTTGCTTTCGTTATGGAAGATGCCAACGTCTTTTAGATTCTATGGCTGATTAGGTCGGTTTGTCTAGATTGGTTTTTTTGTAACGTCTAGGATCGTTTGTGGCATGTCACAAGTGTCTTAGTGGTAGTTAAAGCATGGCTTAAGGTTAATGTGGTATCTCTGCCACATTCCATTGTACTTATACGTTTCCTATGATTAATATACTTTACCGGGATAACCCTTTACCCCAAAAAAAGAAAAAAAACATAACGAAAAGAAAGAAAGTTGAACCTTAGACATCATATCAGGAGTTGCAATAAGTTTGTCAATAATGTCTGCTCTTGCGTTTTTTTGCTTAATCGGTCAACTTACCTAAAGACGTTCACCAACATGTGTATAATAAAATAATAATAAAACTATATTCCCATCCGAAAGTAATGGATTTATAAGAAAAAAACGAATAGTGAGTAATCTATTTACCGTGGCTTTAGAAGCAAATTTGTTGAACGAAAATTAATAAGACACACTGTTAAGTCTATCTCAATTTGGTGAAATAGGGTTTGTATATGTGACGTTTAAAACACACATCCTGATTTTTCGGATAACACAAATCATGACGTTTATACTTAATTTGTGTTTATGATTTAGGTTGCAGTTTTTTTAGTATGAATGATAATTTGAAATTTGAAAGCTCTTGTTATTGAATGCCAGATAATGAAGCGTTTTTTTAAATTTAATTGGCATTATTTTTGGAACTGATATGCTTCTAGCAGAAGATATTTAAATTCAAAATGGCATGTTGATTTGGTGTTTATTGATTTTATTTTTCAAATGTAATCACAAATTCGAGAGTTGCTCTAGTGGTTTATGCATTTGTCTATGTATGCACTATCTCGAGTTCGAGTCTTGCCATAGCCTTTTTCATACGAATTTATTTGCAAGATTAAAGGATGCATACGTTGTAACATCCGAGAATTTTCGAATTTAGTATGACGATGTCAATCTTTGACTTTTTGGGTCTGACTTGACTTATAAGAACGATCATCTAAATCACGTTTTCACGACTCGGACTCTAAAGCAATTTGATGTGGAATGACATTCCTGACAACTTTTTAGTTTTGCCCGAGACCTGGAAACGAGCCGAAAAGGGCTAAAACAGCACCGCAAACATTATTCGAACAATATACAACGCGGACACACAAAAACAATTAAATTTGTTTTTAATTATCAGTATTTATTTAATAAAAATATTAAATAAATTATTCATCATTTTTAATTAAAAGCGTTTTTGAAAACGCGACTATTCGAGTTGAAATTCATTTTTATTTCAGACGGACACACCATTTTTTTACCCTGTTTTAGTTTTAATGTTTTTAATTTAAGTCTTTTCTTTTGTATTGTTGTACTCAGTTCTACTTTAAAGAGTTTAAGTTGTAATTTGCTTTGTTTTTAATCAAAAAAGTCAAGAGTTTCTTTTTATTGCTTCTGTCAAAATTTAAATAAGCTCGTTTGAGCTTATTGATTCTAATAAGCTCAATTTCAGTAAAACTTTGTGTTTAAGCTTTCATTACATCAGTTTAACTCATTTACATCTTAAAATGATCACTTGAATTCATAATCTTCAAATTGGAGGTTCAAAAGGAGAAATAAGCTCTATCTAGCTTATTGAGCTTTAAGCTCTGGTTTAGAGACTTTGGAAGTCACTTAGGTTTACAATTTGAGCTACTCACTCAACTAGAGTAGCTCTTGTGCTGAGACTCCAATACTTCCAGGTTCTATTATCTTAGATTCATTTTAGCTTAGTTTGAGTTTTAACATTTGCTTATTCATGTTCAAAGTTTGCTTAATTCTCTTCTTTATAATGTTGTTTAAGTTTGTTATTAGCTGTCTTTAGTTTTCATAAGTTTTAGTTGAGATAATCTCATTTAATTTTCTAATTCTGTCATAATAGTAGTTAAAGCTTAGTAGAGTAAGTAGCTTATTTTGCCTAATAAGCTACTAATTTTACAGTTCAAATAGCTACATTAGTTTAATAAAAGTAGAAGCAGATAAAAAGTTTTAAGGAATATAAGCTTGAAAAGAATTTTTGAGTGCAAAGTAGCTTTGACAGCTTACATAAAGCAGTGTTTGGATTAAGCCTAAATTGACTCTTAAAGTCAATTCTACTTTGTCAAATCATCTCAACTAGCTGAGTTAGGTCATTGTGCAAGAGATTAACAAGTTTTAGAGGTTAGGACTTAATTTTACAAAAGTTAGAGTTTAAAATCTATCATTTTGCACCAGGGCACATTTTCAAATTGTGTAAGTCACTAGAGTCTTAAAGTTTAAAAGCATCTTAGAGTAAAGGTTGTTTAGAGCTCACTTAGGATCATAATAGATTTAAAATTGTGCCTGCATTTTAGTGCATAGTCAATTGCACCAGCAAGACCAATTGCATCAGCAAAACACAGCATCTCATTTTAGCATAATATTTGCCATTTTTCACTTTGAATCTTCTCATTTCCTTTTAGAGTTTTACAAATCCTTTTAGCTAGGTTGATGTTAGATAAGTAGGTTAGCTTATTTCCAATATATCAGCACTTAAGGATTAGAAATAAGCTTCTTAGCTTATGTGAAAAAGGCTCAAAAACAGTTTCATTTAGACTTTGCTCTTTTTAATCTTCATTTTCTTTCTAGTTTTGTTAAGCATAGGTAAATTTTAGTTTAAAAACCTCTAGTACACATCTTAGGCATTAATAAGCATCTTCTGTTTTTAAGTTTCATCAAGAAATAAGCTCACAATAAGCAAAAATCTAAAAAGCTTAGCAAATAAGCACTTTCTGTGACAGTGAACTTACAGCTTATTTTCTAGCTTATTCTTTGGTTAAAAGTCCAAAGTGCTTTTGTTAAAGTTGTTAGAAATAAGCTGTTCTATAACTTTGTAGTTTTAAGTTTTGGCTGAAAGCCACTTTTTCAATAAGCAAAATAAGCTAGAATCGCGGGGTCTATTTGGTATTTTTCTCATAGTCTAGGGTTAATCATTTTCACTGCTGTGTAAATTTACTCAAGTTAGCCCGCCTACCCTGTAGTTTACTTTCTTTCACTTTTTACCCTGTCTTTCTTATTAAATAAAATAGAATTAATATTTTAGTTTTTAGTTTTATTAATTAGGGTTTATAATTTTAATTGAATAAATTAGGGTTCAATTAGCTTTTAAAAATTAGGGCTTTTCATTCCATTAAATTTCTGCACTCTTTTAGTATCTTAAAACCATTTTTCTATATTTTTCCAGTTAAATTTGTATTTTCTAGCAATTAAAATAGATTTTAGTTATTACTTTTTCTTATAAAAATCATAAAAAATAGAAAAATAGTTGAAAAATTAAAATTCTTTTTGCATTAATTTTCATTTTAAATCTAGTATTTTTGAAAAATAAAAGAAAAATTTTAGTGTTAATTTTTAGAAAAAGTTTATTTTTGTTAATT